>CAEFZX010030292.1:0-142440 GCA_903066825.1 Alfaro cultratus | reverse complement strand
ACTCTTACTGTGTTAAATGGGACAAAATACCTATTGCTATTTTTATTCCCACTCACTCTCACAATCACACAGTTTAAGAACGTTAACAGCCTTTCAACGGGCTTCCGGTACGAGGCTCCGTACACCTTTCACGGAATTTCGAGCAGGGACTCCGCCGTCCCTCACGGATTTTGAACAATCTATGGTACCTGTTAGTGTCTAGAATTTACAGGGTTTCTGTTACGCGCAATGACCCTCAGTCACTCGCTGTTTTACTTCCGGCACGGGGCTCCGTACACCTCTTCCACGGAATTTCGAGCAAGGACTCCGCCGTCCCTCACGGATTTTTGTGCAATTCAGTGGAGGAAGCCGGAGTACCCGAAGAGAACCCACGCATGCACAGGGAGAACATGCAGGCTTCGCGCAGAGAGACCCCGAGCCGGGAATCGAACCCAGGACCTTTTTGCAGCAAGGCAACAGTGCTACCAACTGCGCCACTGTGCAGCCCCATTTCATATATTATATGATTCAATGTATACAGCATTGAATACAACTGTTTATTTCTGTTAATTAGAATGATTATGGATCATAGGCAATAAGCACAATCTAAACTGGAATGTTACATGAGACCAATAAAAAATATGCAGAACACCGCAACACCTTGCTGGTTCAGGCAGCAAACCTTTAGATGCATCATCAAACTTACCAGAAAAGAGGTGGTGTGTGGTGTATGCTGTGTATAAGGAATGTCTATACAATTTATTTTTAGAGTATTTTTTAATTAAATAAATTTACTTTAAATTCTAATTAGAATTGAAATTTTAATATAAACAGAGTATACGGTCTACAAAGTCACCAATATAAGGAGAATCTCAGTTGATATTGATGGATCAAGACAATTAAAAAACATGACCTTAGGGGTAGACATGAAAGATCAAATGTTTAATGCCATAAATTCAATATTTATTAATATAGTGAGGGATTTAATTTTGATAAAATATCAACAATTAGGTGTTTTTTGCCTCAATCAAAAACCAGCTGGAACACAAACGTTTTTTTAAAGAAAAAACAAAGCTTCATAAAATGAGACAACAGAACCTCAGAAACTTTCCTTTAGCATGTCTGTCTGCCTTAACTAAAAGTCAGAAAGTTGAAGGAGTGTTGTGGCTATGAGGGAGAACAAATGCGCATTTGATTTGTTATTTGTATGAGAAGGGGTTAAAGAAATAAGCGTTGAGGCTAATGGCACCCTGACAAATGGAGAACTGGGTATATGAACCATGAAATGAACACTGGCAATTGGAAGGCAGGAGAGTTTCAGTATCATGGTCAGCAACAAAGTGCCTGCAACATCTCACTGCTTGAATGATGGTATTCACAAGGAAAAAAAGGAGCTGGGGAGAACAACAGCAGATGACAAAAAAGCTATGATGACTGTGGGACACAAGGGAAGACATAGAAGAGTCAAACCTGGCAAAAAGAAACAAACTATATAATATTAAGCTTAAAGATTCATAAAATTTGGTTGGAATGGATTATAATAAGCCAATCTAAAGAATGCATTTACTTTTCACGGAGTCTAAAAGTACACGTCCTCGCAGCTGCCAGCCTGTCTGTCTCCAGGTAAGGTCTGCAAGAGTTTATCAGGGTAGAGCAGAAGGCAGTGCTCAGATAAAGTTAGAGGGAGAAAATAACCTCTACCACCTGGTACCCCCCGCTGTTTGTGAATGTGATTTTTTTTTCATTAATTGTTGTGGTGGTGTGGTATACGACCATTACACGGTAAATAAGTCATTAACTATGCTTGCTGCCAGACTGCCCTCGGCCAGGACCTGTATTTGTTGCAGAGGAATAGAAGTGGTGGGCCCTGCAGGCATGGAGGCCGAGGTTAATGCAGTTGGGTTGATGACAGACAGCGAGGTTTCTGCAGGAGCATCATCTTTCTCTGTCTCTCTCTCCCCCTCTTTCTCTCTCATTACATATTAGAAATAACATAATTTTAAATCCTACAGGTTTAAAGGGACCTTATTGTAATAATAAAAACAAAAAAAATAGACTATAGAAAGATTTAGACGTTCGACTAAAGAAGATACGATGAAATTTTACTTAAGACTGAAACACAAGATCAGATGTCCAAAGTCACACGTACCGTAAACACTACTTATTACGGTATTATTTAAATCCTCCACATCCTGCATCATGTGTTTGGATGGCACTTCTTATGTAATCTTTAAATCTTTGAGTCATTATTGTCCATCAACACAATCTTTTGTTGATAAAACTTTAAATATATATTTTTAAAAATCACATTGTACATTTGAGAGTTTTTTTTTAGTTCTAATGATTTAAGCCATTTTCTACACCATTGCACATGGTGACAGTATTTTTGCAAGTTATCATAGTGAGCGAGAAATGAAGGAACCATCCCAAATAAAAATATAATCTGCTGAATATTTTTCAAATAAAAATATAATCTGCTGAATTTTTTTTTCCACTTCTTACAGGTTTGCCTAACTTTTCTTTGTAAATGACATTGAAGGGGGAGTTCTGTCATCCAGGGGGAATAAAGCTCTGACGTCTACGTATCCAAAGTTTCTGTCCCACTGGGAAAGGATTTCAGGGCAAGCCCGGAATAAGTTGGAGGGATGATGTATGTCTTATGCATCAGAATGTTTTGGGATCCCCAGAAAAAGCTGGACAGTCTCATTGGAGAAAGGCCTGGCTAGGTTTTCCTTCTGGACATGCTGCCACCTCAGTAACGAGAAGGCAACAGATGGATAAATGGATATTCTTAGAAACCAAAATTGTTGTTAATGTGAAAAATTTTAAAACATTTTAGATTGTTTTACTGAATTACTTTGGCTTAATCTGGAGGAATCACTGTACTTTGTCTGTTCTTACCAGGATTCCTGCAGCAGGGCTGCATCCTCTGATCATCACCATAGCTTTAGGACTAATTTTTTGTGTCAAAGCTCAGTCTCATCAATCCAGTCTGAAAGTTTTATCCACACCCTTTTACAGATTAAATTATCCAAAGGGAAGAAATCTGAATCTTGCCAAACTACAGTGGATTAAACTAAATTTGTAGGCAGGCTTTCTGGAGTCACTGATCAAACATCTCTGCTGTCAATGATTAAATGGGAAGTCATAACAAACATCTTGTGTGTGGGCGATAAATGATAATCTTAAAAATCCACATGTTCTGGCTGTAGAATATGAAGTCAATTCCTAAAAGAGCCAAAAAAGATGCCAAAAGGAAAACATCCGATTCCACCACTCTATGGGGGATGGGAGCTGGTGCTTTTTTAATAGGGCTGTATTTAAAGCCATGTATCCCATTTCACTCTCATATACATGTTTACTCCCTCGACCAAAAAAAGCTAATCCACACATACTGAGAACCAGTGCGTTGTTCCCACCCACCTATAGTCCATCAAAGGTGTTTATGTATGTGTTGAGAAAAAGAGGTGGCGGTTGCATAAAAATCATTCTTAATTACATATTTGTCACATGAAAAGCATTGTACCTATTTTCTCTGAGCTATGGCAGTCTGATTAATTCAGCAACCCTCACATCTAACTGCTCATTATAAACCAAACTTCTACGCCTCTCTGCCTATTTTATCAGTATCTTCCTCCATTCAATTTCTTCTCTCATTCCCTTGGTCCTTGACATTTCCAGCTTTTCGTTCGCGAATACTGGTATCTGTGTGCTTGCCGGATCCACTAGCCACAGAGGAAAGCTCTTCCTTTGGGATTTGGAATTTGACAGCACACAGAGGCTGTCAAAGTCCTAAGTTGGCTAACGATGACAGGACAATTAGAGTGGAGAGGAACACTGAGTTTCTTGCTATCTACCTCTCCAGCTATCATCATTACTAGCGTCCTGTTGTTTTAGGAGGAAGATCTTTGCCCGTGAAAATTAAACTCAGACAATATATTCATTATTCATGAAGAAGTGAATCACTAATACGAAATAGCTCAAGTTAAGTAGGGATATATCTGCAATCATTTCTGCAGATCTTTCATTTGAAGCTTTAGCAGCAGTGATAGAAAACTAAAGCATAACTATGTGAACAGAGTACAGTCTCAGTGTGAACATGATCAGATTACATCCCACACAGAGAAAAGACCAGCCTTTGAACCTTGTGTGTTTTTGTGATAAAACCACAAGACCATATTGTTTCTGAGCACCGCTGTGTAAAAGAAGCCCTCGTCTCACTTTTGTTGTGAAATAGCGGTTGGTGGTTTGATCTATTTCCATCTTGGATTCCTTTGTGAGCTTACAGGAAGGCGCAGGTCCACTGCTTCCCTGGAGATGCTAAATCATGGCATCAGAAAGACAAACAACATCTGTTTACTCTCAAACACAACGCTCTCTAGCAGAGCCGCCGCCATGGTGCAGATATCACACATGCAGAGCGCACAGAGCAGTGAGGTGTCTTTATCGCTGTGTGATCCCCCCAATCAAAGTTGTGTTTAAAATCCCAGCAAAGTTTATTTTGTCCAAAATCTATGAAAGGAAAACTCATCTGTGAAGCAGAGCCAAGCTGTGCATTTGTTGTCCAGATTCTTGCAAAAGTATTGATGATCCTAAAACTTTTAAACCTGTTATGAGCACAAACTTCAGTTGTTTTTATTGGTTTACTTCTGTGAATTTGGATGGTTACAGATTATAAGCCTGAAGCTTGTCCAGTAGCTTTCAAGATACTTCTACAGTTCACAACTATACATTCCTTTTGGATGAGAGGTGAAATGAGAATAAGTCCAATTGCCTTTAATGTAAACACTCAGGATTGTCATGTCCTGGACGACAGACAGTCTATATCAATGTGAACCCATTGGAAAACGTTAAACGTCTAATGTTGGGAATGCATCAAGCATGTGAGAAAAGTGCTTTATTCATCTCAGAGAAGACCAAATCTGAACTTTTTGACCTACATCCAAAACGTTAGGTGTGAGGGTAAACTAACTCTGTGCTTCACCCTCAGCACACTGTTCAAACATGATGATGTCAGCATCACGATGCAGGGATGCGGTACTTTCTCGAGCAGGAACAGAGAAGCTAGTGAGAGTTGATGGGAATATAGAGGAATGTTAATTTAGGGCAATACAAAAAACCTATTACAGACAAAAACAAAAGACTGGGGTGGAGTTTAACCTTCCAGTAGCATGATGACCTTCAACAACCTGAGCAACAATTGAATAATTTAGATCAAAGCATATTCATGTGCTAAAATGGTCTAAACTGAGAATCTGTAGCACAAAAAATTTCCCCAAAAATATACAAGAAGTAACAGATTACTTCTTGTAACAGTAAAATCTTTTTATTCAGGAAAATCTGATGTGTTGTGTTAACATGGGGCAACTGGATGCAAATGAATGCACAGCTGATATATATTTTTTTATCTTTTCAAATTTCTGTGTCATTTTATTTTCAATTAGGAATGATTTGCCACCTTGTGTTGGTGTATCAGATAAAGTCCCAATACCTTGAAGATTGTGGTTTTAATGTGACAAAAATAAAACATTTTAGAAGTCATGGTTACTTCTGCAAGAAACTTCAAGCCCCTACATACCCTCCTCATTCCAGAAAGACTGTGGATTTTTCTTTTTACATATCAGGCTGAAACAAGCCAATTTATTTGACTTTTTTCACAATCAATGGTTCGAGTTTTTTGGAATTCTTTGTTGTATTCTGACCATTTATTTGTTATTTTTATATTCCGCTTTGATCTTGCTTCTTTAATTTATTTATTGTATTTAGTTCTGAGTTCACTTTTCTATGTTATTTGCATATTTCCTTTAGATTATGTGTAGCATTCACCACTTTGGTTTTCGTTGTTATCCTCCTCAGATTCTCTTGTCCCCTTTTCCTCCTGCTTGCCGCCTGTTCCAGCTGGTTTGTAATCACTCATGTGCATCTTGTCAGAAATCTACTCCCCAGTATTTAAGACTCCTATTTTCAGTCACTTCTCACTAGATTCTGCTGTTTCAGCCCACACATTGCTTTTCTGTCAGGTCCTTCATTTCGGTTTTCATTTAGTTAGTAAAATTGTTCACTTTTCAAAAGTAGCTTCGCGCCTGGGTCTTTTAAAAACTCTCAACATGACATATTTGTCCTAAAAGATCTTTTTTTTAATGATGTCATGCAAATCAAACTGTATTGTATTTCAGTTTATGAAAGTCTGGAATGTTCTGAACTTTTGGTACTTAAATCTGATTGCTTATATTAAATTATAAACTTCCCAATGTTAGCCCAGTTTGACTAAGTGCTGTTAAAGATTAATAATCAAAGCAGTATTGAGGGTTATGTGCTACTGAACTAATTCAATGTCTGCATATGTATCATTGTGATGGTGTGTCCATACGTAGATGTTTTCTGGTCACTGAGATATAAAACACTCACACCAGATGTGACCATGTCATCTCAGAACAGGAAGTTGTATCCCCCAAGGGCTCCTACACACACACTTGCTCCGCTATGCACACGCTGTGCCCAACCAGCTTGAATACACAGAGGTTTATTTAGTGGCATCTGACTTTGGGATATACACCTACAGGCACCAATGACAAATAGGACACAAACACATACAGAGATACAATGATCCTGCTGACACCATCTCCACAATACAAAGCTGAGAGGTAGAACTCTGCATGAACCACTGAATTTCACATATAGTCACAAACAAAACAGAGAAACACTCTTACTGTAGCAGCAAGGCAAGCACATTATCTCATACTGTACTGTATGTGTGTATCAGAGTAAGTGTGTGTATCCTCGCCACTGGAGTGACTATAAATGTCGCTCTTCACAGCATGCTCTTTGTGCCAGCACGCCACCTGCAGCTAAATCCCCACCCAGTGTTACTGACAGCACATGGAGTAAATTAGCCCTACTGCCCTGACCTTGCCATGTGGGGTCAAAGCACAGTCTGAAAGTGTCTCTTTCAAAATGCTGCAACATCACTCGGATATCTTTTTGGGTTCTGCACGCACACAGTAAAAAAGAAAAAAACATATTTATATCAGTACAGGGATTAACTATTATAATAGCTGATTTTTAATTTTTTGATATAAACCAGTAAATGAAGACATATGTACTGTACACTTCATTGTTAAATAATGAACAATTAGAGTGGTACAATGTAGGATTAGTTGACCTTAGAGGCATATAAGCCAACTATCTATACATTACACTTCCATACCTGATGTAAACTCAGCAGACAGCTGGCCGCCCGTGTTTGTTGACAAAGTGATTTGGATCAGATGTTAAACAAGCGCTGATAATGTGAAGACAAATGAGCATGTCAGCTGACAAAGTTATGTTTTTTTTTTTGGGGGGGGGGGGAGATGTTGTTAACAGCAGCACGCCTTTCCAGGTTTGCAACTAGGACTTCTGCAGCTCAGCTGTGACGTCGTTCCCAGATGTGAGTTCTGACTTCAAGGACAATCTGAACGAAGCAAAATATTGACTGAGCTAAGCATTACTGACATTTTTATGAGACACTTATGAAAAACTGTCAAAACTTGTAAGAGAGGTCCAGAAAGTTCAAAATTGTGCTATGCTTGAAATAGGCATAACAGATAGTTAGATGTGATAAACCCTGGAATTTTAAGGAACAATAAAATAAAGTTTCAGGTTTCTGAATCTCACAGTGTCCCCCTACAAAGTATAATAAAATGTGTTTGTGATGGAACTGCATATGATCACTGCTGTACATCATATAGACAAGCTGTACATCTCAATATCATCTCTCACTTGATTCCATCCCATGATCACTGACTTAAACCAGCAGAACTCATATCAAATGGGTTACAAGACTTTACTTTAGATAAGGAATAAAACCTCATAAGATAGTCATTTATGCTGACTGACAATGACTGTACAGGAAATTTAAGTGATCAATTATTTACAACTGAATTTCAAAAAGAAGCACATATATTAGAGAAAAGTATTAAATGTTATTCCAGATTAGAGGCAGATGGAGATCAGACATATTAGAAAGTGATTTCTGGATTGAAATCCACAGTTCACTCTAATATTGTTTGCTTTATTAATATTTTAGAACAAACAGGACAGATTGTTATTCATGAAACTTTATAAAAACTAAAGGCATCCTTTTTATTCCTAAAGATGACACTATAACACCTGTGGCTGGAAACTTTAATCTCTCATCATCTCTCTATTCTTATTTAAGCGCACAATCAAATTAAATCAAAACCAAGCATGTTTTATGCATTCAACGAGTAATTTCAGCCATTTTTCAATATTAATTAATCAGAATAAAAAGCAAAATTTTTCACCTTAATTTTCATTTATCCCACCTGTTGACTAAACCTATTGCCCCTTTGTTTCCCTGAATAACCTTTGATATAAGCAGAAATACCCCAACATGGCCCATCGTACAGGCGAAGAGTAAACTGCAAGGCAAAATTTGTTTGACTATTTTGCAGTCCTTCCCCTCATAGGGTGTATATTAAAATAGCAACTTGTCAGCAGCATCCCTGTACAATAAAGCAGCATCCAGTACAATAAAGCAGACAGTTTGGTCCATCAGCACACTGTTAAATTACAGCCATCAGCGCCCCCCTGTCCCCGCTTTAGATCTAAACTCTCATCTCTAGCACCAGGAGAACAATCTGCCGAGTAATTAGCCTCCACCAACAAACAGTTACAGAGAGAAGGAGGACGTTTGGGTTGATTAAATTATTAAACCACACAAACAAAAGACAAAAGCAGCATCAAAGAGGAGCTGTGTCTCTCCTTCAAAGCTCCTCGCTGTTCCCTAAATACAGAATACACAAAATGTGTTCTCCCAAGCCACCGGTTGGCATAATTGACTAAATGTGTGCATTTCTACAGGAGTCTGTGTCAGTGTGTGCGTGTTTACTTTGATTGGACTCAGTTCTCTAACTGCTATCTAAAATAAGCAAGTGGTTAACGACAACATTATGCCCCGAACACCCCAAGCTCCCTCCACCCTCGGAACCCTCAACAGAAACATGTGCACATGCCCCACATGTCTGCTCACATACACATTAAACAATACTCTAATTACAACATTTATAACTCCCTGTTGCCTCATGCGCCTCCCCAACCACCTACCCAGAAATCTGTGAATCTGGAATTGAATTTAGCCCAAGTTGAGGGCTGTGCTGGCATGAAAAGACTATTTGATTAGAACGGCAGTTGTTTCATTTGTGGTGCAGCAGATTGCAGAGCCTCTCTATCCGGTGTGCAATCTGTATTCATTACTCGGTGTAAAAGGATGATCCATGTCCTGACACCAGGCTGATCATTTCATGCAGATGCACAGCAACTCCACAAGGCCCTTACTGAGTCCCCATAAAAAGCCTCCTGCTGGAACCTCAGCATTTTCCCCCTCCTCTTTTCCTCTCTTACAACTTTCTCCTTCATTCCTGATCGCTTTTCTTCCTCAAAACTTGCACCCTATGCTTCGATGAGAAAAACTGATACACCGATGGCAAACATATTCCAATATCTCCTAACGGAGCTTAGAGCATTACAGTCCTAACAATTTCCCCACTATTACAGGCGATAAACTCCCAGGTTTTCAATGGAGACTTACAGTAGTCTTTCAGGTACGCATAAAATCCTAACGTATGGACTTTTCCTGAAAGTTAAGTCTCTTTGCTTTTAATGATATTCACATCTAAAAAGTGACTTACACAGGCAAAATTTGTTTGTCCCTCTGTGGCCATTGTAGTAACATGGAAGGGATCTGAAGCATCATGGACATAAATTGTTTATTCCAAAGATAATAACCTTTGCCCTAGGGGTGGGATGTTTAAATACTCAGAGGCGTAACTTTGTTTTAGAGCGTGCATGGTGTACACAATACAGCATCCTAGTTCATTACAGAGATAAATACACCACAGACAACAGGTTTGTGTTCAACTGTGTTGGAATCTTGTTACTGCTAAGGGTAATTCAGAGAGGTCTGTTAACCAAAAAATGGTTTTGGTTTAGGATTGTTGGAGGAAGCTGTAGTACCCAGAGAGAACTCACCCATTGATGGGGAAAGCATGCAAATCCCACACAGAAAAGGCCTCAATGAAAATCGAACCTGGACCAAAACAAAACAACATAGCTGAATAACAGACTACATTTCTGCAAATAGTGACTTAAAAATTACATAGTGAATATAACGCAGATTGACTGAGGGGTACGACTCAGTTTAGTTCAAAGTCAGTCAAACCTTCTGCATAAATTATAACAAATAATACGAAATATAAATCTTGATATTTTACATATGAATATTTTATTTTGGGAGATAACTAAAAACAGTGGAAAAACTTTATTAATATTTTCAAGTTTAGTGAACAGGAATAGCAACTGAAATAATTATCAGACATAATTATTGATGTTCATGTTGGCAAATAGGCCCCAAATTTGCCCAATTTCAACAAAAAACAAGCCTGGAGTTTTAAATCATTTCTGCTGTCCTGTATTCTCTCCTATTTTGTTTTGGAGGGTTGTCTGTTTCTTATTTTCAAATAGAGTTTTTGGAGACTTCATGGTTACAAAACTAAAGCATTCGGCATAAGTATTCAGTAGAGCTGACTCTTTTGAAAGTGAGCACTTTAAGCTTAGTGTAGGTGTCTGCTGTTTGAATAAAGGATATCTGAATGCATTATAAAAAGTCTGTTTTATTTCAAAGTATGCCCCTAATCTCTGCTCCCTCCTTTTAAAGCAAATCAGACTAAAAATAAGGCAATGAATTTTGATAAGGAACCTTGCATCAGCAGCGATAACCCAGGGAAAATTCATTCCGGTATCAGGAGGACAATTTGACAATTCATTCTGTCCTTTTGTTCAGGCCTTTATGAAGTGATCTTGGGAGCATCAGCTTTAAAAATTAAGAAACATGCCTTAACAGAACAAGGTTACTCGCAAGACCATGCCTCGCCAACAAAATATCTCAGGTTTTGGACTTTTAAACCACAAATTATTCCACAGAATTACTCTCTTCAATGCTGTGGAACTACGATTGTCAAGTTTCTGGGCCTATGTGATGTGTGTTTGAAGTTGAATAATCCCTTTGGCAAAGTAAATTCATTCCATTTTAAGTCTGTCAACAGGGGAAGCTTAGAAATTAATTTCCAACAAAGAATGCATCAACATGCAATGGATACATGCCTATCTACCTTGAGCCATATGCTGCCAGGGCATAAAGAACAGAAAAGAAAATGCAAATAGGAAAATTAAGGGGGAAAAAAAGCAAGAAGGACAAGAAATCCAGTTGACAAGCACATATGTGAGTTTGTCCCCTGGAGTCTAATCCCAAAGCTGTTTCCAAAAAAATTCTTCAAGAGGACATTTCAGTGCCATCTTGCCACAAGCAAATGCCATCTACCAGCTGTATGCTGTCCATATCTGTAGCCACGCAACGCCAGCAATGATTAGCCCATGTTCAGGCAATGTTCCTCTCTGGGGACCTGTCTATCTTCTTGTTCCACTCTCTGGTGAAGGACATCACAACCCAGACATGACGGTAGAGGGATGAAAAGGGCACAGGAGGGAGATAGGACGAACAGAGGTGGAACAGAGAGGCGTGAGGTGGGCGAGGTGATGTGACTCTAAACTCTGCGCCACCTTGAGAGCAGGAGAGGAGTTTGATATGACGAACCACACAGAAAAGGCAGAAACAGGCCTTCCAAACCAGAACATTGACCACAGCCAATGGAATAGTACGGTCAAGTACTTTTATAAACCACAACTAGAGGGTACAAAATCGACACTGCTGTACTGCAGAACTATAAATAAACTGGTGTTGCCTTCTGTTATTGTGTATATCTTTTAAAAATATCTTATTTAAACTTGTAAACCACTGCACACGTAAAATGAGTGGGAAACAAATGAGGGAAATTAAACACGTCCCTTAAAAGAGATAAATTGCTACATTGCAATACAAGCAGTCTTTTCCACACTGCTTGTGTCAATCTACTGTTGATTTCGCTGACTAGTAAAAGCAGCAAACATAGATCAGTGAAAATATTAAAAGTATTTTATGAATCTGAGGGGAAAAAAATAAAGACCTTAATATTTCATTTCTGTTGGTCAGAAATATCCAAGCTGTTAATTTCCCCCTTTATTTTTCTGCTATTATTATAGCAGTCACCACAGAACTTAACTTGTAAGTAGTTCAGAAACATTTAGTTGTTAATAAAGTTTGGTGAATGGAGGGTTTAAATGTAAGCAGACATGAAGCAGGGCAGATACAGCATCAAAAGTTATCTAAAAAAGAAAACGAGAACTTAAAAAACTAACAACCAAAAACTATAACAAAATCCAGAAACAAACATCGAATTGACACCTTAGCAATCGTAGCACCTTAGCATGTTTTATATAAAAAGAAAAAGTAAGACTAAACTATAAAATAACTCTAAAAGCTAAAGTCAAAATATAGCCTAAACACTAACACATTACAAAAATGGTAAAATGAATTAATATACATTTGTTCATTTTTAATATGAAATCCATGGTGATTCTTATGTCTGATTCTGACTGCAACTGCAAATCAAATTATGCTAATGGCTCTGAAAGAATCTGGAATTTTTACTTGTGTAATTTGTTTTATTATTTGATCTTTTTTTCTAAGTGCCTAGTCCTAAGTGAGCTGCAGTCGGTAAGAACATGTCGAACAATTAGAAGAAAACTGGAAGAATAAACACTTGAAGTTATTAACGTGCAGTAACAATGGAACAGGAGAAGAAGGGTAACTCAGATAACTTGATTGGAAGAAATGCCAAAACAGAATGCATACAACGGAAACAATATCTCACCAGAACATACAGAACCCTTCAACTGGGTCGAGGAGTCCACCAGAAAGAGAACAAGAAACAAAAAATGACATTAAAACTCATGTTTTGTGTCAGACAATTTTTTTTGTCTCTATTTTAAAAAAAAAAACCTAATATAAAGACCTCTACAGAGTGCAAAAAATTATGTGACCCATTAGTTATTGGTACAGGTGGGTGGTGCCTTCCCAGAGGTGACATAATATTGCAGAAATCTTCAACCAGGTTGTGGTAAGTCACTGCACATTTACAGTTTTTTAGTGGATTTCTATGACACTGCTTCAGATTTACTTCACTATTGAACAAAACCAGACCACTGTTTAATTTATAGCAATTTCCTAAACAGTACTACTGAAAGCAGCAACTGTAGGAAAGTAACATTGACTGATTGATATCACCAACAGGGGGATCTATAATCCTTTCATGTTGTAACATTCTTTGGAATAATCAACTCATACATTTAGGAGAGCATTGTCAAAAAAAGGTGAAGCAAAGATGACTCTTTGGGAGTTCTACATAAGGCATGGCCTATTCTTCCTTGGTTCATTCTTTTCTCTTATTATTGAGGGTATCTGCCTTACACTGTGCCTTCTCTTAGCAAGTGAGGCTTACAAATCACTCCTGCATGAGTTTGATGAGTTGAAGGCACACGGTGCAAGGTTTTAACTGCTCGTCTTCTATGAATGGCTCCCCGAAGGCTCCTATGATAATAGCTCACAGCCATGCCCTTCACAGACTCTGACATCAAGCACACCCCTAAAGCAAAATGGAAAGGAATGTCAACTTATTTAGACGGGTATTATATCTATTCACCAACTGGTTGCTGATCATAGCATGGGCCAGGCAAAGCAGGACTGAAATAGTGGTTCAAGGAAGACAGATCAGCATTCTTTTACTATCAGTACTGGATGCATTTTTTTTTTTTTTACACAGATCCCATTTTAAGAGCATTGTTCGATTTATTCTAAACTAAAATATATATTTCTTTAAATTAGTATATCAACACAACACTGAAAGATGAGAACAAAGTCAGCAGCGTTATCTTATATCCAGATCAATGCTTGAACAGTTCTTACTTACATTAAGAATGTCTCTAAAAAGAAATCACACACATACACTACTTGCGTTTCATTTGTGAAATACTGGTTTAAGTGATTTTCAAAGACTCTAGACTTTCTTTACAGAAAGAAAATATTTAGATAAGACTTGACTATGTCTGAAAATAATTTAATGTCAGTATTAAGTATTGTGCTGAGAACATTAGTTGTAATAACTATTTATTAGATAACCAGACCATACCAAGATGATACACTTTAGACTCCAATAAATACATCTTACCTTCTCACCCAACACCATCAGAAGATGTTGTGTTAGTCTTAGTTTTAACCCCTTTACTGTCACCCCAAAACATTTCCATGTTATACATGGGTTCTGTGAGGACACCGGTGTCCTCATGATGGTTAGGTTCAAACAAAATAGACCATGGAGTTATTTTAAACTTTATTTAGCATCTTATATCAATAATCAGCATTACTAAACAGCAGACTCCATAGATATTCACTTACTGATACAGACAAAGAATGTCAACTTAAGTCCTGTTCCATTTAAAGGTGTCTCTATTTCAACTTACCATAATGAAAGAAGTAAGTCAATACTGTTAACTTGAGAATGTGTCTAAATGCTTAGGAGACAATTTAATAGTTTGAGTATTTTGGACCAGGCAAATATAAAGTTGCAGGTGACGGTCCGACAAGGACAAAAGATGTCATACAAACTTTTCTAAACCCAGAATGTTTCATAACAGGTATTTGCAATGCTGAGGTACAAATATCTCTCTGAATGAAACATGTGTGTCTGTAAGGTCTATTTTTGCATAACTGTGACTTAAATGTAAGCATGCCCAAGAGTCAAGTGGTCAGTCTGTCTCAGTCAACGGAACAAACTTAACCAGAATTAGTCTTAGCTTTTTGAGGTAAGTGAGTGGTTCGATAAACACAAAAAAGAAGGACGTACAGAAAAAAGACATCTATCCATCCAGCCACCCATCATAACCGGTGCTACAGTGAAGCCAATTTTCACAAAGCTGCTAAGCTGATTGAGGCAGACCAAATCTGTTTCACCAGCTTACATTCCTTCAAAATGGCCATCTCACTTCCAATATCACGGGCTTTTACTGTTCCCCATTCCCTTGGCTCAGGCTGAGAGTTAGCAAGGCTTAGCTGGATGAAACACTCCAACAGCCCAGTTCTTCCCTGGAACTCACTGATATCTTTATAGCACAGCCTTTTGCTTATACTGTAGCTACACTTGGTTGGATTATTTATTCATGCTATCATTTTTGGACTGTTTAATTTTCTGCTTTTTTGTTTCATATGCTCTTTTCTGGCTTACACTAAAGGAGATTCATGTGAATTCCAGTTATTTTAGGGATACTTAAAAATCTAATCACAGTGCCTATAGACGTTTTGTAAATGCACCTTGGAACAATTGCAAAGCCAGCACTTACCAACAACACCTTCTACAGGTGTAGAGTAAAATCACAGAAGACCTTTTAAAGAAAGGAAATTGGGCAGATAAAAAACAGCTTCAAATAAAAATGCTTGTTAAAAGTCCTGTAGGGACAACATGAGAGCACAACTGCAGTAGTTGCTGCTACCACACTTGTTTGTGTTGTTTGGGGGCTTTCATTTGTTTTCATATTATGCTATGTTACATTATGTTTTCATATACATAATGTATAAAAAAAATCTCCAATGATTTTTGTTATTCCTCAGCCTTGTTAGCCTCTGTTTCTCACCTACACTTTTTCTATCATTTTGCCTTTACAGCAAATATCCTGTTGGTCAGCCTGATGGTACTGGTCTATCTGGCCTGGGATCGATTCGACTCTGAGCTGAGGCCTCCCATTCATCTCAGTGCCATAAAATGTGATTAGTGCTGACTACAGCACTGCGGGGAGATGGGCTGATAGGCCTGATAGCCTCAGATAGGCAGGGCTGGACACTCAACAGAACAGCAGCAGCAACAAAACACTGAATTTTCCTCAACTGTTCACTTTCATTTTCCTTTTTCCTCTTCATTTGTCACTTCATTTTTTTTCTCATTTTAGTAAATCTAGCTTTTGTTGCATTTTGATTATTTCACATCTCTTAGTGTATATGACCAATTTGAGACTGTTTATCGTTTTCTTTTCTTTTCTGCTATCCTAAAACTTACAAGATGTTACCCATGCTTAAATACCAACACTGTCAGCCTGCTTGTACTGCAACAAAATATGCAAGTATTGGAAGCCAGACAGTGTATCTCTGAGGCATGTGACTGCCTCTGTCAGCCAATCGCATGCTCTGAGTTTGCCAGTGGCTGACTCAGGTTCAGAAACTGTGACAAGAAGTGAGGCAGAAAACAGACGACTACTTCACTTCTGAGGAGAAACAAGTGGTGTTATGAAAACAGATTTTAAATCCAGTGAGATCTGGCAAAGGACATTCAGAAAATATTTTGACAGCTAGTGCTGCACATAAGGTCAGTGAAAGTATAACACTGTACGAAACAATTTTCTACTCTTCTAAAAAGACACATAGTGTTATGTTGCTGAACAACATTATACTAGTGGGAACACAAAATATGGTATTATATGACAAAAGAAATGCGCTACATCTGACCAAAGTAATACCAGTAGATAGAAATAGTATTAACTAATATTTCTATCAATAACAGTTTGTTCATAAGATCACCTTTACTTTAAAGCAAGATTTTTCTTGCAAAATTCTACAAACTACAACTTAAAAACTTTATTTTGTACTTCCTTAGTAGTGTATGAGAAAAAATGATTCAATAAGATACAGTGTATTTATTTAAACCAATACAAAATATGCATTTGTTTAAACTTACCTTTGAATATCAATATCATTAATTCTAGTCTGCATTGCAAATCATTACTTTTCTTGATTGTCCCATTGCAATATAAAGTTTTTTTGTTTATGAATGTACTTATTGGGTTTTAAGATTGTTTTCATCATGAAAAGCACTTTGAATTAGAGCTATATATTTTATCCAACTTCAGACCAAGCAAAATTGTCCGGTCTAAAAGTGGTCCAAGTTTAGACTTAAAAATAATTTATAATGTTCACAGAAAACCTCTATTCTAGAAACCCTAAATCAAAAATCAAAGACACATTCATTTGATTTAGAATTACAAACTTATTTCATGCTCTTTTTCATTTGGGATTTTCAGGTATCATCAAAGCACAGATACTCTTCTGCTCTTAGATCCTGTTCTATTTATGGGAAAAATATATAATGGATAATTGTAAATCTGACAAGACATTAAAAATAAGATCCACCATGTTCTAAATAAAAAAAAAAAAGTTTTCAAAAGTACCGGTACCAGCTTGTTAACTATTTGTTATTAGTACTCTGTGATGGCAAGTACCTAAACTGAAGTACCCTGCCTGGGGAAAAAAATGTTTAAAGTTTCTCATTTAGAAATCTAGTACTTTATCTGAAATTCTACTATATGTTGAACTTACTATTTGTGCAAATCTGGTTATCTTTTTAAGTGTGTAGATATTAATTAAAATGCATATATTTTTTTATATCCTCATACTTGGCACAACATATGTTTCACCTCAAAGAGGTGAAAGGGTGTACAAGGCAATTGAAAAATCACAGTGAAGACTGGCAACAACAAAAAAGATCAGATGATCCTGACCTGTGTCTCCCGGACGTTTTCCACAGTGAAGTTGAACCAGACTCGGAAGCGTGGGTTGCAGGTGTCAGGTCGAATGAAGAGGTCAAACTCAAAATCACCGATGTAGTCTACACGGCCCAGATTCCCTACAATAACAAGTAGTTTATATTAATCATATTGTGGATGGACACAAGTATTACACAAGTATTTTCTTAATTTCATTTGTTTCCTGATTACATGAATGCATCTGCTTGATGTGTGGATTCTCTCTTCACATTGTTGAATATTAATCAAACTGAATGAAAAAATAAATGCAATTCAATCCGTCATTATTATCATTTTAAAATTTGATGGGTAAATATAGATAATGACAGAATTTGTTTGACCCTGTCAGTCGAAATGACGGACAAGGGCAAGGTGAGGCGCCATGTCAGGTTATTGAGATCACACTGATGGGCTAACCCGCTGCAGAAAATCAAATACAGAAAAAACGAACAAAAACCAAGTCCAACTTACCAGCAGCTACAGTATAAAATAATGAACAGTGAATAAAGTTAGGCAGGTGGTCAGACACTGGGAAAGAAGCAGCGGATGAAGGTCAGCGCAACACTTCAAAGATGGAGCACTTGATGAATTCCACACAATGAATCCAGAGGTGGTCCTTTGCATCATGTATGTTATCTGAAAATGTTGCACTGAGCTCACTGGGCAGCTGTTTCATTAAAGTGAAGCCCACTCTCGATACATGCCACACTCTACCCATGGCTGTGCACAGACCTGCTATTGATTCTGATTCAGCAGCTTCTTCAATCAGCAGACTGGGAATCAAAATTTAAAATTTTAACTATTCCAGGAGACTCCAAATGTTGGTCCTGGTTTCAACTGATTTTTGAGTCACGTACTCACACTTTGATACTTCTATGCATGCAAATATTATTAAAGTGAGAGTAGAGACAGATATGAATGAATAAACATGTTTTCCTGTCTGAGTAGGAACACAAGGCTGTACCTAGAAATTACTATCACACCTTTTTGAAACCGAACAAAAGAGCAATCCAATTTTTCATCTTAATGTTTAACTAAAGTTCTTTGTTGAAAACAAGCAGATGCTCAAGAGTAAGCATTGATGGCACACTAAGCGGGCCACAAGGCCCAGAGCTCCCTAACAACTGTACGTCAGGGTACTGTTGACCACCTGGTGACAGGTTGCAGCACAACACCAGAACCTGTGCAAGGATATACAAGTGATTACAAACAGATGGTCTAACAACCACACTGTCAAAGGGGATTCCTCTTCTTCTGCCTTTGAATAGAAAACCCACAGGTGAGTTTGCAGGACTCGGAGTAGAAACCGGCAAACACTCTGCTTTGCTACAGTAAAAATATCCAATGAAAAGGCATCATCAAATTTAAACTAAAAATCTAGTTTATGACGATGGACCACACTATATACAACAACATTGACTATCTCAGAATCAAGCTATTACTGTAGCTGCTTTGTGTCAAGAATGTAAACATAAAATAAGTTCCTGAAATTGACACTGACAAATACAAACTAAAAAGTGTAATCATCCTTGTTTTCTTTCAACTAATTAATATAAATTATTAATTACAGAAAAATGGATGGATATCGCTGATTTAACAAGCACATCCCACGTGATTTGAGTGAGATCTTGGGTTTTAGGAGGTGAAGTCTACAATTATACATTACAATTAAACACTAACACATAAATAATTTTACTTTGTGGCAGTGTGCAACATCCTGCTGAAAGCCAGAGCCATCAGGGAATTACTTTTCTGTGAAAGGATGTACATAGTCTCCTTTACACAGGTCAAATTAGCATCCAGATTGCAGAACCAAAGGTTTCCAAGCAGTGAAATGCCCAAACTATCACACTACCTCCAGTGACTGTTCTGCAGGAAAGTAGCTCTATGCACAACAAACTGGAACAGTTTAAATTCTGATATTTTTGTTAACTTCAACAATTTAATTTATAGTAGCTCATCTGGATTAGATCACATGAGCCAGCCTTCATTGCCCACAGCACGATCTAGACATGTCCATGCATTAGCCTGTCACTAATTCACCGCTGCTCCTACCTCAAACAACCTTTCATAAATACTAGCCACTGTAGGACCAGGAACACCCCACATGAGCTGAAGTTTTGGACATCCTCTGGCCCAGTGACAAAGCATCACAAATCCCCCCTCGTCAAATTCTTAAGCCTGTCCCTCTTTCCTTTGTCACATTTTTACAAAATGTTCATTTACTGCCTAATATATGTGACCACTTTCAGGTAACATGAAGAGAAAAACAGTGTTATTCACAAATCTGTACCAGTCATAATCCTGTATCTGATATGAATATACTGTATATACCATTGTTGCACTGAGTGTACTTCAGTTTAACACTAAACCTTTCATTCACCCTTCCTAGAAGTTTCTGATTGATAAGCCAAAGTAACCTAGTCTGTTCTTGATGGTGTCAGCTATATACATAGGACATGGAGGAAGGAGACTACTGGTTCCTTCTGCTTGTTAATACAGAACCTCGGATAGCATCAGACAGTAGCCATGGGCAACTGGGTTATTGAGCCTGATGCTGGAAGGCCTGACGTGAAAGATGGCCACAGCCTCAAGATTAGAATTACATGTTCAGCCCGCAGAGCAGCAGGGATATGACACACCATTGATCCCCGTTTTAATTTTATGGTGGCTACCTCCAGATCCAAGCAGTTTGGAGGACTGGTAGCCTGACCCTTTTAATCAATCCCATATCATTTAGTATTTAACTAACATTAATGGCTGGCTAATCTTTTTGAAACAGACACTAAAAACAAACTATATGAAGCTGGGATTTTTCATTTTGAATCCGTGGAGGCCCTAAGAGACAGTCACAGTAAATCAGATTTGTCAAGGAATATCTTAGTCGTTTGTTTACAACACAGACAAATTGTGTTAATTAAGGCTAATGAACAACACACTAGGAGAGCTAAGAGCTAAGACATTTATTTTTTAATGTTTGAGATTTTTTACATAATTCCTCTGGAGTATCATTCCTGTACATATTCTTCTTCATTGCTGTCTTAGCAGGTTATGCTGAATATCAATCTTTGCCCTTGAGGGAAAACTACTACAGCATTTAGACATTAACAAATTGGTTTTCAATGAACAGCTTAGACCTGCTGCCACAGCCCAACGCAGCACAATTGCTGGTTCTAAACAAGATTTTACACTTGACAAGGTCTCTTTGAGGAAAACCCTGAAAAGAAACCCTCTGTGTCCCTCTGATTATCCCTACTGCCATTCCCTCCCACACCCATGAAAATCATTAAAGAAACAGAAAGGAGGGAAGGAAAAATACTATTGTATTTGCTGCAGTTTTAGATGCTTGTATCAACAACACATAATGCAACAATTACTGTAGTTTATAAAGTAAATGTCTTTTAATTCACTCTTTAAGCTCCTAAAAAATGAATGTGAAGATGGTGTGTGTGTGTATTTTTTTACATCATTGTGGACTACAAAAACAAAAAGGATGTCAGCTTATGGAACCTCCTTTCAATTCATGAGAAAAATTACATCTCCCTTGTGGTTCTCATCACTAAAGGTTAGATGTGTCCAAATTCCTCTTGTGTTGCAAAGGTAAACCTCAGAAAGATGACAATCATGCGCTGAAATTTAAATGTAAGCATCTTCTTTGTTTAACATTCTTTTACTAGCTTCAACAACCGTGAAGCAGGTTGTTAGTTAGTCTGGGATATATTGTATGTGGATATAAAGAAGTTTTTATGAAATATCAAGTCCTTTCATGTCTTTGAAGTATCTGACTCCCTTTTGTTACTGTAGAGCTTGAGATACTGGGACTAAGGGTATGGAATTGACAAAAAATGTACATACTGGATTTCATAAAAAGAATTCTATTTTATAATGCATAATATCAATCTCTTTTGACAATGAACTAAGGACCAAATGACACTGAAAATATAGGATAGAGGTCAGTTTACAAATTAGGATTCATATTTGGTTGCAAGATGAGAAGCAGAATTAGGGTATGATTAGGTTTTATGTACCTGTTAGGGGTTAGACACTCAATTGTGACGGTTAATGTTAGGGTAAGGCCAAAATATACACATAGGGTTCCCAAGGGTAATTAGAGACAGACGTGCTTGTTTGCGTGTGTGTGTGTGTGTGTGTGTGTGTGTGTGTGTGTGTGTGTGAATGTGTAAGAGCGCAGGACAGAGATGAGAGCGATGAAGAGGGCGCAAAAGAACTTTGCTAATATAATCCCATTATAGAGGTACAAGAGGGAGCAGTCATAGTGTTCAGTCAACACAATGGGCCAACCTGCAGCCTGTAGCTATCCACTGGATGGATAGTTTCTGCCATGCAGATGGATCATTGCACTGCAAGTGCAAGTCTGCCTGCCACGGGCCAGAGGAGGAACTCACTCATGTGGCCAGCCATTAAAACAGTAATAGCCAGTTGTTCACACTGAGACAGACTTTGTGGTTACAGTGCTTTCTACTCTGCAGACATGTGGCCTGTCATATCCTAAGCATTGCAAGGTTTTGAATCACACAGATGTTCTAATAATCCCGAAAACAATAAATGCATTTTCCATACATGTCTTTTAGAGAACACAAATTTAAGATAAAAGCTATCTGAGAATGCACATGCAATCAAGCAATTAAAGATGGTTAAGTAAAATAGTCCATACAATTAGGAGATAAAAAGTAATGTATGATGGGGCAGTTCACTTTATTGTCAGCTGTATTATCTGCAAAGAAATTAAATGTCTTAAATGTCACTATCTAAATGAGCATTTGAATAGTGTATTGTCCACTATCCAAAGGCTCATGTAGATAGTGGACAAGACAACAAAGGTATTTATAGTGGTGTGTCACTAGATTTCTCAATGTTTCAGAAAATGAAAAATAAGGTGTTCATCTGAGATACAAGTTAAAAGCAAGATAATGTCAATATGTTGTTAGACATTCATTCATTCCTGAAAAATTTGTCCAAAGTAAAACGGCATCATTTTAACAATCCAAGTAACATTAAGCAATAAAAAAACAAGTGATGAAAATTAGCTAAGCTCTATATACAGTTAATATACAGTTGTTATTAAAATAAACAGTAAATAGCTTTGTGAATAAAAAAGCTTTTTAAAAACTTTGCAAACTACTTAAAATCAATAAACAATGTTATTGACTTGGATAGTAAATTTATCAAAACCTATTATCAAATAGGTTTGATAATAACCCTAATCCTATTTTGTGGAGGTTGAGAAATTGTTGTTTATAGCAATTTCAACCTTCTATTATTAAATACAAATTATATCACCCAAACAAGAATTCAACTTAAGGTACTAAAATGAGAGAATATGCTTACTTGGTTTAGGAGAAGATAATTGCTGATAATTGCCTTACATATGCTTAATACAGTACTCAGTGGCCTTTTGAAGGTACTGTATTTAACTTTTATAAACAATGTTTTTTTACACATTTATTAAACGTGTCAAAATAACATGACAGTATAATATGAGACAACACCATCCACACCTTTCTGCTAGGCTACAGCTAGTTCTCCACATCAGAGCCTGTCATGAATACTAGGTTTAGTCAGCATGGCCACCGATGACGGGAGATAAACAGTTTTCCTGTAACGGTAAATTGTTTCTCTGGCATTAACACAATGAGCAGCACGTACATGAGCCTGATTTAGAGTGCCGAGACTCTCCTCCTGGCTCTGATTGGCTGTTTCTGAATAGGAGCAGAGTATCTCTGCAGATGGCTGTCAGACCACAAGGAGGAAGCAGAGGATCTCAGTGTTTTTTCAAAGATTATCTGTTTCATGTTATACTGTCACAACATGGTGACAGTTTTAACAAATATGTAATATATATATATTTATATTGTTTATAAAAGAAAAGTTACATACTGCAGCTTTAATGTATTGTACCTAAAAGATATACCTAGTTGGTTTCATGATGCAAAACCTGAATATTTTCTGTTCAGAATGAACTGAGAAAAAGATTCAAAATTCAAATTCTTGTCATGAAATTGCAAATTCTTGTCTGATATGCAGTTTTGACTAATTTTGACTAAATACTGGAAAATAATAATAAATTCATTATTTTCTTGGTCTTAAAAATAAAAAAAGTGTGCTTAAAAACTAGACATGAGATTACAAAGAGCTCTGTACAGCTCAGGGAGACCAGCCAGGCACCCTTTAAATGTATTTTTTTTGCTGTGTTCCATTTCATTATTGGAAAACACATCAGCGTTCCCCCCGGCTGCTCTGCGGTGTAAGGAGGATTCCTGGACACGTAAGAGTGGGACTGATAAAGATAGAATTGATTCCAGCCAGCAGCAGTAGCAACAGTGAGGGGGGGCTCAGTTTAGTCCTGAAGCTAAACGTCTGGGTTTACTCCGTCTCCCTCTTTCTTGTCTAAAGGCAAGTTGTCACTAAGGCGACATCAATCTCGTGCCTCATGACTTCACACAACACTCCTTTTCCCCTGATGCCTTATCACATCATCTGGAGGCAAGATTAAACAGGTCACCACAAAGTTTTCTAAATCCAGCAGGTAAAGAAAAGTATATAAAAAATATGAATGGATGGGCTCTGACTCTATTCTGTTGAAAAAAAGTTTTGGAAATTCTCTCTCATACAGTACATGTAACATGACAAACATTTAACTTACCTGTCAGAGGCATTGATGCTGATTTATAAACACGTTATATTTGAGTTGTTTAATCCACGTAAAATTAAAGTTACTTATCTGACAACATGACAATGATTGTCAGACAGTGGAGTGTGTATGATGACATTGAGCAACACAGATTACAGACAAGTGATAACACACCACCTCACTCTTTCCTTCAAAATAAATAAGAAAAACTATATACGTAAGTCTTTAAAAAGCAACAAGAAGAATCATGCAAACTTCTTTATGGGACGACAACACCAGTATCAAACAAAATTAACATGAATATGAATAGCTTCTTAAATTATTTCAGTTTTACAATTTTTGTAACTGCATTTTCAGGATTAGAACAGCATGTAAGGTTTATTAAAATAAACACAGCCAATGCTGTATTTGAAGATGCTTTTCTTTTATACTTATTCATATGAAGGACGTCATATTATAAGCTGGTGTGGAAAAGGAAGTACAAATTAAGAGTCCACTGTCCAAATTCCTATGTATGCATATGCAGCAGAAATACCATTAACTAGGTTTTGGTCAAGTGCATAGCATGTGTTCCGAACAAACAGCACAAAACTCTGCAAAAAAAACACCAAGAAAACTAGAGTTGTTGTGAAACAGCTGCATGGCGCCATAAAGAATCTCAAAATATTTTTTTTCTTTCTGTGTTGCTTTAATCTACAATGATGTAAAAATAAAACACAGTTGAGTTTGCAAATAAATTATAATTTTGTGATGAATTGGTGACTGTGACACTGGCTGTCTAGGCTTGTACAGACACCTTGAATTTGTTTTTAAAGTATAGTTGCCTCTTAATACAATTAAAGTGCAATCTTTTTACTTCTAGTCAGAGAAATATATTTCATACAGGTTTAAAATAAGAGGCTAGTAAAAACTTAGCCCAGCTACTTTGTTTATTCCTGCTTCTCAATATAAATGGCAAACTGTCACAAGAACAATTTATCGCAATACCTGAGCAAAAACTCCCAAAGTTTACTTTAAAATAAATTCAATTCTGGTTTGCAGTAATGGGAAACTTATTGAAATCCTATCTTGACACAATTGTTAAAAATTTGAAGAGTATGAGGTGGAAAGAGAAAGAAGGCAAAAAAATAGACAACAGATTAACAAAATCTGAAAATTCTGTGATGAGAAACTAGGAATCAATATAGAAAATATCAACACAGAGAATTAAAGGCACATAAGGTCCTTCAGTTTTCCTTCAACGTTCAACAATCTTTCATCAGAAATGGTTTCAATAGAAGACAGGCTCTGAAGAAGCAGTTTTTACCCACAGTGGGGAATAGTCACAGTCAGAAGAATTACAGATGCCTCTGACTAAGCTAGAATATCCATGAAAAGTTATTCTATTTTACTAATTCAATTCAAGAACTGTAGCCCATATTATATAGATTACATTGTTTTATTAAAGGATTTATTTCTAGTCATTTTAGTGGATATGGCTTTTACATTTGATGAAAACCCAAAACGAAGACTCTCAGAAACCAGAATATTATATAAAACCAATAAAGTTTGTCAGGGGAGGAAAGAATGAAGTGCTATAAAATTTACTATTAGACCGCCCATCGGACTCTGAATTTATGAAGCCAGAACCAGCAGATGATATGGGTCCCCAAGTCATCAGTGTCTCTGGAAGCTTCACGTTGAATTGGACCTTCAAGTACTATATTCTGTCCTCCATTAATTCTCCTGCTCTGGAACCTTAATTTACAGATGAAAAGTAAATTTTACCTTAACCTGGAAAGAGGAGTTTGCACCACAGATCAACAGTCCAGTTGATTTTCTCCTTACCCTAAATAAGAAACTACTTCCATGTGAGGTGGTTGTTGAAGCATTGACTCCAGTTGTAAGTCAAACCTTGTGAACTTCCTCTATCTCTTGAACCATCTTGGCTAAAGTTCTGCAGCATTATTTCTAACACATTCTTTCCATTAATATATTTAATTTTACCCAGATTCTTTAGCAATGGCTCTTTGCAGCTTAATGTCCTAGCAGAAGTTGTCATCCCCATATTTTTTAAAATGTATTTTGTTTTGTTTTATGAAAGACTCTAAATTCAGAGACACTGAATGTTCGATTATTAATTAATCCATAATAATCCAAATCAACAGGCATAACCACTTGAAGTATATACAGTAACTGTGTGTAATTAAGCTATATTAGAATTTCACTTTTTGAATTGCATGAGTAAAAAAAATACACTTTTCAATGAGACCTTAATTTATCTATATGCACCTGTTTGTACCTCAGTTAAGCAGTCAAGCCAGCTCCCTAGAACACGGGCAAAAACAGAGCATTTTTTACCATCATAATAACTTAAACTTTAAATATTTAATAGTAGTTGACTCAATGCTTGTGCACCGACTACCTACGATTCAACATTTTTAATACAGCATAACTTGGAACTAAAAAACTGCAGGAACATCTAGAAGAGGAATTTGAAATGTCTTTCAGGAAGCATTCACAGCCATTTTCAAAGATCATCTTAAAATTTGAGTACCTCAAAATAGAAAGTTGTGATGATGTATGAAGAGTTTAAAAAAATTACAAACTTACATATTCTATTTGTAAGTTTGTATATAATGTAAAATAATGTAAAAGATTTGTGTATAATGTAAAATAAATAATCATAGTTTTTTCCCCTCATTTGTGTTAAAATATATTTAAGTTCAGGTGCTTTTAAACCTTTTTTCAACGTACAATGATCCAAATTGAAATTTGATATTTAAATCAACTCCTACATCCAATGCACTCACACAGAAAGGCATAAATGCATGCATTTCTTACGCAGACAATATGTAGAAATTGTGAAAATAATCTGAATATACAACAAACCAAGGATAAGAGCAGACAATAAGAGGAGACAATAAGGGAAAAAAAATCATATTGTTATGAGTCCATCCATGCTCCAGTGAGCTCCTCGTTTCAATATAAATGAAGAAAGCTCGGCCTGAGGACAGCAGTGAGATATGCAGGCAGCCCACACATATCTGATGATGAACAGGCCTGCCTGCACATTCTAAAGAGAACACATTTTCCAGCTAGCCTTTCATAATTGTATTTTTTTTTTTCTTCCAAAAGGCCCTAGAGCCAGACTTGTATGTGCCATCTGAAGAGGTTGGTGTAGTAATGGGTCATAGTGATGCATTCATACTGGGACTAGCTTAATTGTATTATCAATCTCATCCAGACAGTGCTTCAGCCCCACAGCTCTGGACATGCTACTGTCAGACACTCTGCATTAGTACTGAATAGTGAGCCATGCAGGAGTGTAATCTTCACTCTCATCTGTTTTCTGAGCTTAGGAAGCTAGGTTTGCTCACTGAATGAAGTTTTATCAGAGTTTTTGACACTGTCATCTTCAGTTCTTCTCTGCTTTTTCACAAACTTTTCCTCTGCCCTCATCACTGTTGCTCTAACTTTCTTCTTCTTTTCCTCTTTGGATCTACTATGTCAGTGACCACTGAATAAATACATCTGTGTTAATTATGTTAAGCCCAACAATAACTACAAAGGCAGATAAAGTAGAAGGGTCCTTTGCTGTTCTGGCTTGATTATGTTATGCACTCAAAACATTCCCCTCTCCAAATCTCTTCTCTTCCTTCTTTTGAAGTAACCTTCTCCTTGCTTCTCTCTCATCATAAGTAGAAGTTCTAGAGGTGGAGAGGAATTTGGAGATAAAAGCACAAAGAGCCGAGGAGTCCTTCGCAAGCCTAAGGCAAGGAGAAGGTCAACAGGCCCACTAAGAAGGGCTGTTATCATCTTGGTTATATGCTATCGGAGAGACTGCAGTAGTGTTTATTTACAGTTACTGCTCCCTCTGGGTGCACACTTAAAGGCATGGGGCTGATTGGTCCGTAATGAGTTTAGAAACACAGGGAGCCGATGCAAGACAAGAAGTGATACAAGAGGCAAGATATTACTTGCCAATAACCAGTAAGTCAAAAACCAAGTTGGTATAAACCCCTTTTCTACACATGTGCCAACAAGTCTTGCCATTCAAGTAAAAAAAAGTCGTTTTTACAGTTTACAGTAAAAAAAAAAAAAAAAAAAAAAAAAAAAGGGTATGCACATGCAAGCAAGTGTACTAATAAAAGGATCCTGATTTGAAATATTGGCCCTCAAGGGAAAAATGCTGTTGGTACATAAGACACCTGCCTTCAATCTATTTTTTATTTATTTATTGTTGCTTGCCTTCTAACTTATATTTTCATTGTTGATCAGATTGTTTTCTATTAAACAAGCAGAGAAGTGAAGTGGCTAGAAGCCAAGCCATAAAGAGAGCAATGCTGGACACACTGTTCAAAATGCTTGGCAGAAAACCAGTGAATTTTCTGATCTTTGTTTTACCTGATAATGCTTCCAAACGGTGTGCAATGCAGAAAAAATAAGAAGAGTAACAGATAATACACACACACACACACATATATATATATATATATATATATATATATATATATATATATATATAATAAAGCCTAAGTAATGTCTGTTTCCCTTCCAAGAAAATTGAATTTCAGAAAATCAGTCCAATGACAACATAATTACTGCATAATATGAAACAGGCAAATTAAGATAAATAATGTATTTATTTTATAAGAATTTTTTTTTCTTAAAAGCATTTTCATCTTGTAATGAAAGGATGCATGGGAAAAGAGATTTCCCATGCAAATCTCTTGTTTGCATGGGATAAATAACTTTATTAGGGAAATATCTGTTTGTTATAGTATAATTTTAGGGTAAATTAACAAGAGTTAAAGAAGGATAAAAAAAATCACTAAGAATTTAATCTTCAGTTCAGCGAATGAAATACAGTCAACAGGTCAAATTAACCCTTTCATGCATGAATTATAATCCTTTGTGTCAGGATTTTTTTCAAATTTTTTTTTATTTTCTTAAGGCATAAAAACAAGGTAGGAAAAAAAATTGCAAAATATTTTTTTATTTTATTTTTATTTTATATTTTTAAGTGATCAATTGTAATTTTCTCCAAATACAAAGTTGTTATTTGAAAAATACATCAGTAGTATTCTTCTTTAGGGATTATCTGATGTCACAATATTTTTTTTACCTGCAAGAGTCGTCTACAGTAGAAGGAGGAAGAAGGTCGGTTGGGCATGCGTTTCCGTCAGCCATATTGGTTTTAACAAAAATAATTTCTTGCATTTGCAGCTGATGGCCAGTAGTTGATAGTGTATTTTATGATGCATTCGTGTCCACTTCAGTGGTCTGTGTGCATTTATAACATAAAAATCCACAAGAAGCACAAGAAAATGGCTTTTAGATAGCTGTCCATTGTAATGACCACTATGCATGAAAGGGTTCAAATCAGAGCGAGGACGTAAAATATCACTAAATATCACGGTAGTTAAATGATTTTTGCACTACTGTTACCAATATGTCCCTACATCTGAAAGAGATGCATCAGTTAAAACAGAAACCGAGCAACATTTATAAAGTCACTAAAATTACTACAGCTTCACATAGCGCTGGTAACCATGGGCTGGTCATCAGTATCAAGGTATACCATTTTAGGTTTTAAACAGAGACTGTGTCTAAACCAGTATTGTTTGACCTGTCATTGTCTGAGGCGATTTTCAACTCTATTAGAAGTAAATTGTTTGTATTTTTATTCTCAAACCCTTTCTAAATTAAGCAGTGATTGTTAATTTGAATATAGAACATCCAACTAATACAACCCAAGAGATTTAGCATGCAAATCAGTAAATTAGTTTAAGTTACTCTACTCTGCCACCAGTAGGTGGCGTTTTCAGTCTGATCCTTGCTATGTGTTGGATGGTATACAAACGCCAATTTGGCTGCAAAGACGTTTAAAGCAAATATGCCTGTAATCTACGTGATTGCTATAAACTCACTATAAGCTATTTTCAAATCCCCGTCGCGTTCACTAAAAACAAGGTGTTGGAAATGGCTGTGGAAACATATGCCTTTTACTTTGAGTAGAACCCCCACGTCATATGAGCCTCATTTTAAAGCAACCTATGTTCTTTCACAATGCTGTTCCTGTCAGTGTTTCACCCGTCACTGTGTGAGTATTTTTTGTACATGAATTTGTGTTATCAAACAAACCCTGGCACATCAATGAAGCTGATCTGAGAGAGACGTTGTCTACATAAATCAGCAGAATAAACACAGGCAGCTTGAAAAACATGAAGCACTAAAGCATTACAAATCCTCACCATTTTCCCAAACTGCACAATCTTGTCTCAGAAGAAAAATGAGGCGCCTGCTCAGAAACTGTGTTTATGGTGTCAGGAATTGCAAGGAAATAAATTACTGGATGAATCACTGGAGCCTGGTGTGCGAGCATAACTTGTGCAATGAGGAAATCAGGTTGCAGTAATATTCACTTTTGACACACTTCTATTATGATACTAGAAGCAGGCTTTGAGCCAATGAGTAGTGAAGTTCCAAAAACACACAGAACACAAAAACAGCCTGGAGCTGGATTTTAAAAAAAACAAAAAAACAAACTTGGACTCATTTGAGTCAGACCACCTCCCTCGGTACAGATGAAGTAACAACGATGCCAATTTTGAGTTATAAACATGCCATTTTCCATAATATCAAGTGTGTGAGTTTTTCTTCCCGTCAACCTTTCCAAATCTCATTGTCACACCGTGTATATCGTTGATAATAAAATCCTTTCATTACTCAAAATTTTCAAAACAGCTTGCTGCTGCTAGCATTTAGTGACATTTTGAAAAGATGAGGTACTGTCGGGGTTTCTTATGGGTAGACCATATCAGGGCTATCAACAATTAACTTACAAAACACAGAGGTTGTTTGTACTACTTCCTGGCATCCCCAAACACAAAATTTGAGCCAATGTGTTCAGTCAGTGATTAGACATAACCATGCGCAACAGCCCTGAATGTCAGACAAGATTATCACTCTGCTTTTCATTAAATGACACTGATATGTTCAATGGCAAAACACGCTGTCAAGCCACTGCCAGGCCCACACGATAAAGACAACAGGTTATTATCTAAGAAATGGTCATGCCTTCTCTGGGGGAAACATATCTGCTATGATTTGAATGGGAGTCAATGCAACTTCTGAGCTATTTGGAGCAAACGAAGCTCAAGGTGTTTGGATATCATGCCACACAAGGCAAACAATTATATTGTAGTGATTGATTTAGCATGGTCACTATGCTATAGCTAAAGCCCTATAGCACACATGTTAAACCAGCATGCAGCTAGATGCATTAAGATTGTCTCCACAACACAATATAGCTTAGTCATCCCTTCTACAGTTATTCAAAAATACAAATAATAAATGTTTTAAATACACATGACATGAGCCTTTTTTTTTCACTTTCCAGAACTCTGACAAAAGCTTACTGTAAGGGTTAATTCAATATAAGACAGTATGTGAGAGGACATGGATAGAGTAATAAAAATAACAATATTGTCCAGAGAAAGTCAAAGATGGGATACGAGAGGAGTAAAAGGAAAACAAAAAAAAACACAATAATAATAAAGAGTAATCTCTTATGGTTACAAATGGCCCGTAAATAGCATAAATCAGAAGCAATGGTCTTTCCAGCAGTCCCAAGACAGCTCCAATTTATCTCCATACTTTGTTCCTGACTGAAAAGAATGAGAGAGAAGAGAAAACTGCTAAAAGGGAAAACTAGAGAGGCCATTTAGTGATTTGAGCGGTGAAACTTCTCTGCTGCCAAGGACATGTAACAGAGAGGGAGAGAGACTGGAAGAGTCTCTCAATACATCAGACATCAGGAGTGATGCAGACAAGTAGCACCGCCTTTGAAAGGCCCATAAAGACGAATCATTCTGAGATTGGTGAGCAATACAAAACAAAAAACATCCATAGATTGTTTGACTTTGCATTGCAAAATACAAAGAAGATTTTTTTATGCGCAGGTAGAATGGGGGCAAAAAGAAAATCTTGATTTCACTTATGCTGATTTACAAAACAGAAAAATATAAACTGAAAAATATGCTAACAAAAAAATATGTCACTTCTATTTTGGGGTGCTTTTCCATCAGAATTATTTCATTAAAAAAAGAGAAATGAGGTGTTGCAGAGACCTGCATACTTGCAGCATGTTTCAGACTCTTCAAGTCAGTCATTGTGAGTATCAGGCTTCATTGTAAAAACCTCTCTCTCTTATTTAATCAATAGAAACTTGACTATCTTGATTCATAGGATACTCTGGAGTACAGAAATATCTTCTGACAACCCCGGCTATTTTTCATACACCAAATGCCAACCATCCCACTAATAATCCATGTTTTCTTTTCATCTGTACTGCCAAAATTATTTTCTATCTGACATGCATAAGTTCTATGTTTCATGAGTTTTTCCTCTGTCAAGTTATAGCTCTGTTTATTAGTTTTTTTCAGCGAGTGAAGCAGGCAAAAAAATAATAAGTCCACATATATCAAATACAGTTCACAGTGCACACAGAGAAAAAACAAACGTCTTGGAATGAATACAAACAAGCACACACAATGAAAAATATCCTGTGAAAGCACATGAAAGAAAGTAGCTTGACTTCAGAAATGGGGACTTTTTCTGACACTTGTCCTAGTTTATAAAAGTAGGCTGATTCTTTCCTTAACGAAAGCACACAATCTGTCACAGTAGTTCTGTGATTTGACCAGGGAGTTCTGACTTGAATGATGCAAGTCAGTGACTCAATGCAATCTGCTGGGTTTGCTTGAACAGAAACTTTTTAACCAATTTCAATAATAAACTGAATTTGACTGTTGTGTTTGATAACTAGGATAAATTCAGAATGTATATAACTGCCTTGAAATATGCTTGCAGGATTGTACTGAATTGCCTTTTTCTCTCAAAAGTGCATGGAGACGACATGTTTAGAACTGACAACATAAAAAGAAAACTGAACTGAATAAAAGAATTAAACGAGTGACCAAACACAAATACTAAACTTAAGTTAGACAACTCAAAATGGTGTAATTGGTGGTAACAACACTTTGACTGATTTGAACAAACTCAGGACATGTTCTATCATGAGTTAAAACTTTGAGAGATTTCATTCATTCTAAACCATAAGTGCTGAAAAATGTAGAAAGGGGTATTTCTTTTTCCCAGAACTTCAAATTTACAAAAAAAGGGGTAAGTTTTATTAAAAGAAAACTTACAAAATTTTAGGTAAGTTTGAGGTCTTCCTGAATTTAATGTAAGAAGAGATGAATCTGTGAGCTGAGCTTATCAATGGATCCCATTAAACACTTGCCACTCCTGAGGACTTTCTTTCATATTTGAGTCATTATTGACAGAGAGTAGTATGACGAATCAATGAGGGCTTAATTACATTTGAAGAATAGTCCAGAGGTGAAGCAAAACAAAGCCACCACTGTCTGCTTCCCGTCAAGATTTTAATGCAATTTTCCTCACCACCAAGATCTGCTTTTAAGCCTTGGCTAAGTGCGAGTGTGCAACAAAACAAATGTGAAAAGATAAGATAAGAATGTAATTTCAATTTTCAAAACACAAAAAATAATTATGCTAAATAATTATCAGCTTCATGAATATCTATGCCACTAAAAGAAACAACGGGCTGGAACTTAACGTTTAAAGATTAGGAAAATCTTCTCATTTCTATTGTCCTATAGGGAGAAATCATTTCCTCATTCGTTCAGCAAATTCCATTTGAATATATATGTAATTCCATTTCTATATATAAAGAAAAGCAACACAACTCTGTTAGTTGTCATAAAATGTCAGTTTAAAAACAGATCTTTAAAGGTTTCAGTACCCAAAAACAATCAAAGTCATTATCCATTTGCTGTATGGAGGTCTGCTGACCGTCTCTGACTTCTTTAGCACTTAAGTTGGAAAAAGGGAGATGAGCACAATCTAAATTTAAATGAGGTTTTACACATTAGGCGAAGAATTTATATGACCAGCTTCCACTTGATTAAATATATATTTATTCTTTTTATGCTAACACAACAAAATAAAACCTATGGATTGTAAGGATGCAGAGGATGTTGATAGCAACAAGAGGAGGCATAAAAACCTCATGTTATCTTAGCATGAAATTTTAATAAAAGACATGTACATTTTTCTTTTACTCTCTGACAGTAAATCAGACTGTTTTAAGGTCAGTTAGAATTATAAAAAAATATTTCAATTTGCTAAGTGAAAGAATGAAAGAAGAAATCTTATTTAGTCATGGTTTCCAAATGCTCTTAAGAAGAAATATCTTAATTTTTGGAGATATGTCCTGTGCCCTAATAAGCTTAAAATTGAAATGTTTGATAATAACAATGGTCTGCACAGTGGGTATAGATAATGGGTGGAAATCATAACCACATTGGAACATTTTTTTAGGAAAAAGGAGCATGTTTGCAAGCTTAGCAACATCATACCATCAACAAAGTACCAAGGTGAAAGAGTCATGCTGTGTGGCTGATGCAGACCAGTTTGTGCTCTGAAAGTAGATGGCATCAAGAGGAAAGAACATCTGAAGCAAACAGCTTGAGTTGAGACATCACTCATGAAATTAAAGCTTGTACAGAAATAAGTCATCTAAATGGAAAATGAACCTAAGCATACCACTAAATTAGCTACACATTAGCTAAAAGATAAGATAACTAAAAAAAAAGAAAAGCCTACAAGTTCTGGAGTAGCCATTACAATGCCCTGATCTCAAGTCTTAGAGAAAATTTGTAGGTGTGCAGACAAGGTGGCATTTGATTGAAAAATGTATAAAATTCCCTCAAGCTTACACAACTGACTTTAATTTCATGGTTGTGAGAAGTATCTCAGGTATCAGACAGAACATGTGACAAATCGCATCTCATTTCTACAAGGTTTCCTGTAATTTTAGGCGGGAATTTCACCACTTTTGGTATGTTCTTCAATTCTCCCTTTGCCATTTTGCATGCCCCTTTCTTACCTACAAATGGCTATGAAACTATTTTTTATCCATTTATTTAAATTATGCTTTATGAGCTTATTTTTTGGTCGATTTCAGGTTTTTTTTTATCATTTATGGAAACAAACTGGTTATAATTTCACAGAATTTAATCCATTTGTATTATTTGATTGTAAAATGTATTAATTGTATTACTTTTTTGGCTTTCATAAACTTGACATAAAATATTACAGATTGCAACCCATGGTAAAAACAACACATCAGCTGAGATCAATTTGATGGATTTTCTTCTTTTAATTCATGAAACCAATTTTCTTACAGAAAGCCATAAAGAGAGCCTGTAGAAAATGCTAAATTCAAAAATTATCAGTTAAAGCAAGTATGAAACATCCCCCTTGCAGGTAAGTATACTACTTGATGCATGGTCAGTTCAAGATATCCCAATGGTGTTGATACTCTTTCATACCTAAAGAGGTCCAGGACCAAACTTGCTATGATATTACATGACAAAGTGGCTAACTGCATCCTGAATTTGCACAACCTTGTATTGATTAATATACTTGACCTATGAAACTAATGTAACATCATCACAATGACACAATAAATATTATTTTTCTTCACACTTTATCATCCACCATTTCCACTGACAAGGCTACAAATGTTTTTCAGGGGCTTCATGTTTGAACTTTTAACATCTGTATTCAAACACATGTAAATATGGAACACAATTTTATTTAATAAGTAAATGTTGTATGGCTGCTTAGAGGACAGACCCGGTACTGTATTAAGCGGCAAAAGCCTTCTAAACACAGAGGGGCATTATTCAAGTCCATTGTCCAGACTTCTTAGTTACAGGGTGAGACAAAAGTGGGTAAATAGAAACAGAAAAGCACACAGCATCACAGAAGTAATGTGGATAAAACCAGTGATGATTAAATGAAACAGTTGCAGAATATTAATTTGACATTTGCTCAAAAATATCAATTTGCACCCGTTATAACTTTGGTAATGCATTTATTGGAAAGAGATTAATATCAATACCATAAATCATTCAGGAGATACAACCAGAGCGAGGCATGTTAGCTGATCTCTGTGTGGGAGCTATGCACCTATTAATCAATGTCCCTGCTGCTCTGGCCAAGTCATCAGGAGAAAAGGCAAATTTATAAAAAGGCCAATAATCACACTGATACCTCAAAAAGTAACATACTTAGATGTTTATGCAGTGGTGCTATCTATTTCCACTGACCTTCGCAAGGTTCTTGTCTGTGCAAAACTGATTGCTAGCTTCTGCATTTTCTTATCCCTTTGATGCCTTTGCTTGATTAGTTTTATGCATTATGCAGACAACATGCACCGAAAGTGACAACAAAGGAAATCTGATTGTGTTTTCAGAATACTAACTATTTTGGCCATGTTTTCATTGATAATGACACCAAGGTCAGCAGTTAATAAATGTGAAGCACAGTGAAAAAAGTTTGCTTTTTTTATAGCCAAAAGGTTACAAGGGCTATTTGATGAACTTCCCATTAAACTCTGACTTGGGGTAAACATTTTGGCTAACTTTCACAATAGTTTGCTGGAACTTTGGCCCATGCATCCAGACCGAACTGATGTAACTGAATCAGATTGGAAACCGACCTCGTTTTGAAACCAAATGTTCATTTCTGACTATGAATTTCTCTTGAAATTGAGATCAGAGCTTTGTGATGGGACTTCAAAACATTGACTTTGTTATCCTTAAACCACAATGTGGGATTCTTTTAGAATTATTTCATACATGAAAAAGTTCTAGTTAGGGATTTTTTTCCCTAATTAAATGGGAAAGAAAGCTAGAAGTGAAACAATATGTCATAGGAATATTTTAAAATCAATATTACAGAATTATTGACTTAAAACAAGCTTTTATGTCTTGCTGAAACGTTATCTGTCGGTTAGTTTTGTCTTATTTCAAGTGTACTAAGAGATTTGTACTAGAAATCAGAATCAGACAAAAATGATTGGTAAGATTTGATATTTTTGAAGTGCATTTCATGAAGGGGGTTTACATTTGTGCTTATACTAATTTTATGAATCTGACTAATTTTTCAAAGGAAAAGCAGACTTGTGAAGGACCACATTTCTTTTCCTGACACTTTGCTGATTTGTATGGATTTTTCTATGAAATATAGAAATGTGTAAAACTTATTTCTTTCATTTTACTGGCAGTTAGCAAACAGAAATGATTGTACCAATCTTAATTTACCTAAAACAGGAAATGTAGTCTGATTTAATATCAGAAGATGAAAAAAGCTATCATTTTATACAGTGTATGTAATTATCTGGCATTATTTATTTTTGCTACATACAATTTGCCTGAATGTATTATAGCATTCTCCAAAGCCAATGATCCATCACAATTTTTGGAGGGGAAAGATTTGTTAAACATTCTCAGATATTGTTTTTTGATGTTGCTACTCACCACTCTCAAAGCAAGCATCAAAAATCAGATGTCCTTTCCGTAGAGGTCCTGTGTATCCAGGTGGGCTTACTGTCAGCTTGTTGACATTCCCTACTAAGGCATCTTCCCCTCCAGCTTCATTTCCTGCAGAACAAGCAAAACATGCTGAATTTACACAAGTCTAACTTTGCTTTAAGGTTTTCTATGAAACTCAGCAGCAGTTGATTTATTTTATATAAAAATGTACTATTCATACATGATTGTATCTTTTATATAATTTAATACAGCTCTTGAATGTTAAAACATGCAGTAAAAGAATCTGTGTAGGACAAAGTACTGCATCACTTTGTTTATTTATGATGAAAAAATGCCCATATTAATTAATTCCCACTAATAATTTCAATGTATACTTCCCAGTTCCTATATGAGTACTTAAGCGACACATAGTCACATATGATCATAGGTGAGTAGAACTGTATTAGTTTTCTCTTTTTATTTGGAAAAGTGTTTGCTCTGCCTGAATTTGTTGCTTTGTCGTTATAATTTTTTAAGTCTTTGAAATTAAAGAACTTACACTAAACTTTATATTTTTGTCTATCCGATGACAGGATTTTTAAATATGAAATTAGATGTTATGATCTGTTTCTCAGTTTTTGGGTAACCTTTCACAAAATACTTTTTTACTCTTACTTGTCTTGATGGTTACTATTTACTATTCATGAGTATGAATATGTTGAAGCAGTGCTTTTACTGGAATACAATTTTATGCCACTCCCAATTAAATATATATTGGGAGAAAAAATGAACAAAGAGTGCTACAGTTACTCCCTGAATTAGAGCTATCTCAGATGAGGAAAGACAGTTTGTCTTGTTGCGAGATCTGAGGATCTCTCTAAGGACGCCACTCTGCTACCTCCTGCGTCAAGATGAGAGCGATCAAAATAAACACACGTGTGCACAGGTAAAGTCTACCTAAAGATACTATACAGCCGGTGAAAGACGTGCAAATGCCATGTAAGTTGCAGTGACAGCACAAACTGTGGCCAGTTGTTTGAAGTTTACTTATGACTTTACAGAAAAAATCGTTTAGTATGGCTTTAACTTAGAAGCATAAAAGCAACCGTTTGCTATTATTAGCTGCACTGTAATCCAGCTAGTTAGCACCCATGCTCATTGCACCTGTGATACTGTTTTTTTCGTGAAGTAACTAAACGGTTTGACTATTCTGCAATGCGATAAATGGCTGATGGCCAAGTTAGCTCAAACCTGCTAGAATTACAATTTCATGTTTACATCTTTTCACCTGCTAGCTTGGCGATTAGCATGCCGAGCCACAGCGTACGTTTAAAGGCTCTCCGAGGGCTACAAAGACCCGCTTGCTATTCGCCAGGCAGCAGGGCGGCGTGGCATCTCTTTCTGCTATGTAGAGGTGAGGATAAAGCAATGTAAAGCTCGCATTTACACACCAGCCTCGACGTCTCTGTCAGTGTTTTCCTCCATCTTCCTCTCCATCCGCACAGAAGACGCTTTTAGTGCGTTGCTACGGCAACGGGGAATGAGGAAGAGGGGAGAGGTCGGTCTGCACTGCAAGCAGTTCTGTGCAGGTATGTTCCCTTCAGTAGATCATTTTGTGCCCTCACAAAAAATGCGCAATTGATTTAACATAACAAAAGACGGTTCAGTTGTGCTTAATAAGTATGGCTGCATGTTTACCTGAAACATAAGTGTAATTCAAAGTTGCGTGCTTGAAGTGGCATTATTTCCCGATGAAGCTCTGATTTATTTCCCAAAAGTAAACTGAAGAATCAGTGTGTAATGTCAATGTTCAGCACTGTGTCGGAAACTGGCAACATTAGTATTGTGCACATAGCAATATTACAATCCAAGGCTTCCACTGATACTGCAGGGCAATCTGTATACTGGGCATAATTCAGTTTTATCACTGCCATACCTGAAATAAAACCCATTTTAATGGTATTTTCAGAGAAAAATAAGCCAATAATTGCAAGCAGCAGTCAGAGATTGGGAATTATCCAGTAGATTGATTAAAGCTGAAGATTTTCTAGACAATTGGAGCAGAGATGTCATCAGGGCCAATCAAGCCTGGCCCTATTTCTTTCCTATTACAAAGGCTGCACCTGATTAAGAACATCAGATGAGCCAGCGCACAGCTCCTGGAGCAAGAGCCATGCGGGTTGCTGCTAATTTTCAGCTTGTAAGCAGTGTGTAACAGGAGCAAATGAATAAGAGCTGAGAGAGAGCAATGGTTTTTCTTAGCGTGTGTGATCTATATATGATGGCAAGCATCAACGGGCCACAGAGTAGATGGATCTGAATGATTACTTCTCAGATGACAGAAAGAGAATACAGAGCAGCTGTGTAATATTTTGTTAAAATTGAAAATTGAATAGCTGTCCTCAATAGTATGTCATTCCTTTAGCGCTGTGCCTGTTAAAGAGCTATGTGGTGGTACAATCATTCATTTTCAAGAAAGATTGAAATTGAATTATGGAGCATGAGAAGAATTAATTAGATACAATACAAGTTCTTTTGTTTCTGAACTGTAATCAGAGCTATTTGTGTGCAGAGTTTCAACCTTTGTAATATATTTGTTTGGTTCTCTTAGTATCATAATTTCATTTCTGCACATTATAATTGATCTTTTTCCTGAGATTTTAAATGAAAATCTATTGATATTTCACCAAGTTCACAATTTATTTACACCAAATCTTAAGCTTTCTAAATGCACATCATATTGTTAGATGTTAGTATGTGCTTAACAAAGATGGAGCCACAATATATATTGCATGTATATATACATACTTATATATATGCATGCAATATATAAGAATTTCAAATTTATTGTTAGCTTATCTGGAATCAGAGGTCAAATAGCATAATAAATTAATAATTCCAGTGATTTCCAAGTTGTAGTTTATTGATTCTCGACTTGAAAGATGAGCTTGTTATTTTCTCTTTGATAGATATGATATTTATTATTTTGGGAGGATTTTATATGAGCTCATAAAACATGGAATGTTATATAGAGTACCCGAGTATTAGTGCTTAGAACCCCTGGAGTTGTGATGCCCTGGGGCTCTCCAGGGCATTAGTCCTGCTCTTCCATCAAACCCAGTTGTGGGAAATTGGTTGTTTTTTTTTTTTATCTCTGGCTGATTGATTGGTGCATCACTGTTATTTGCTTAAAGTTTCTCTTCTCTGTTAAAGAGTTACATCATTGTATAATACGTTGAACAGTACCATCTGATTTTCAAACCCATTGAAAATTAGATGGTACCAAATTATAGGTCTAATTGCTAATACAATTAACCAAATTATAGGTCTAATTCATACATCCTGGTGTGCTCTACTCACCTCAAAGCCAATGTGATGAAATGTTTGTGTTATGTGCCAGTCAACTAGGGTCTGCTAGGGGTGTCTGCAGAAGTCCATGTACAGACCAGATTATTGTAGCCATCGTTTTCCCTTTTCTACCTCATGATGGGTAATCGTAACCCCAGTCAGACGGTGGCACACAGCACTTGGAGAAAACAAGATTTGGATAATGGGGATAAGAAAAGTACAACAAAAAGAGGAAAGTTTATACTTCTTTTTTTCTCTTCTCTTCTTTTATTCCTAGCCTCTACTGAATGTATAAACCATTATCACCCCCTAAATGAGCTACAAATTGCATAAAAATGAGCATATAATTTTTGAATCGGCCAAATCAGCCTGCATACATGTAAGGCCATATAGAGCTTACACAATTCTGTAATGGTTACTTCTTGTCATGGGGTTTACATAAGAACAGAATCTAAACTTTTTATAGAAGTATAAAAAGTAAATTCAACAACATGGTTTTTCACATTTTAATTGTGTCTCAGGAGAGAAGATTTACACCCATTCATGAAAGCTTTTTAGAGCACTGATTACTTGGAATATTGTTTCACATCTTGTGGTTAAAATAAGATCTCTAGGAATGTCAATAAAAAAAATATTGGCTCTTTTAATCTCAGGTTGCAAGAGACTGAAGGATGCTCAGCATTATCACAATCCTGTGAAGAATCCATTTAAATAAAGCCTTCTGGGAAACCGTAGCTATGGCTCAGCAAACATTTCTTTCAGAGCGAAATTTCTTTCTCCTAAATTGTAAAATGATCAAATAGGTCATTCTTTGTAATTGTCAAAAGGCGAAATCAGAAAGAATGTCCTATTTACGACTCTATCCCAAGGCCTAGTGTGTTTGTGTGTTTAAAGGAAGCAAATCTGTGTCTTAGCATTTATATTCCACCAAGTACAGGGAAACCCTTTTACCCTGCCATGCTGGGCACTTTTCACACTTAAAGTCCATCACCAATGAAGGAACAAGTCATGCAAAAATCAAAACAAGTGAGGACAAGGGGCACAGAGTTGGAGACGGGCTGTTGTGAGAGACTGGGCGAGAGTGTGAGGGATGGGTGGTGGATGGCAGGATCAGTTGGGGTGCAGAGACCAGGCGGCGGTACACAGGGAATCACTATGGTGACAGCAATCAGGGGGCTCAGGGGAGTGAGGCTGGGTCAGAGAGGAAGGCTTGAGAGGCAGCTGACTGAGGAATCAGACCTCACTTTGGATGATTCAACTGACAGCTCCCCCCAGGGCTGTGCCGGACCAGCTGTCCCCAGAGACCATGAGCTTTACAAGACAGAGATGTGGCTAAAGCAGTCCTTTTCTAAGTGAAAAAGAAAATAAAACAAAAAAACACTGAATCCGAGCTGAATCAGTACAACAGTGCCACAACACAGCAATGTTGTTGTTGATGTTTTCGCATATTCTGCAGCAGATGAAAATGCTACAAAAGCAAGACTACGTGCTAATTTAAAACGTGTAAACACTGTTATATGGTGCAAGTTTTGTAATTGTTTCATCTTCTCTCTTGACATAACTCTTGGTTAAACCAGCAATTTGTTAACAGTTCAGTTTGTAATTCCGTAATCGTTTCATCCCTTTCACGATCTCTGTCTCTCCATCCCTGTGCTCAACCCCCTCCTCCATCGCATGTGCTGGACAGCAGCCACCTAAACAGATGGTCCAGTGTCAATAGGCAGCTATTAACTGGCCACTTCCCTGACTCTAATTCAAGACAGCGAAAAGAACATTTAAAGAACTGGGAACCAGTCCTTTGCCATGTAGATGAAGTTAGGAGTAAGACAGGTCAAAGATTTGATTAGTGAAAATGATCCTATTAACATTTATAGAATATAAATGTTTATACTTTTATACTTACATTTATACTTACTTTCTCCTGCAGCAGATTAGATATAGGTTTGCTTCTAGCATCAAAGTAAACAAATCCTGTTTCATATGAACGTAAAGCCGCATCTGAAGGTAGTACTGTTTTTCTTTTTGTAAAATAAATACGAATATAGGTAGAAATAATTCTGGTAAGGAAAAAAATAGACAATAACCAGTAAAACCTAAACGAGAAAGAATTAAGGACGCAGTAAGGTAGTAAGAGACTGTCATTATTCACAGTAAAACAAACCCTTACTAAGACAGGCTGAAAGGCCATTCAGTGATGAAGAAGCCATAACTCCAGAAGCAACATAAGATGAATTATAATTTGGATCCTAAAGGGGGGGCACACATTAGGAGCACTTCCATTTTTCTCATCCAATGATGTGCATCATTCGGCAAATTTGGCATAAGTTACATGTGTCGTGACACACTGTGCCGAGAAAGAACAGAGTATTAGACTCCAGCTGTGCATAGCTACTTTATCAGTAGTATTGAGGCTTCCTAATATAACAGGTTTCTAAAGGATTGCTGGGTGTTGTGCCTTGGAGCACCAGCCACTGACCAGACCCAGCAAGTGTGGATTGAAAATAATGGGTTCTTATTTTTTGACACATGTCTGATGCTGCTAATGTGTGAGACACTTAATTTTTGGAGACATGTCCTGTGGTCTGATGAAACTGAAATTGAAGTGTTTGGCCATAATGAGCATTGTTATATTTGAAGGAAAAAAGGGGGGGAGGGGGTGCTTGCAATCCTTAAACATCATCCCAGCTGTGAAGTACGGGGGCTGTGACATCATGCTGTTTGGTTGCATTTGAAAACTATGTGCAAATATTAAAGCAACTTCTCAAGACATCACCCAGATCAGTTTTCGAAATGGACAGTGACCCTTAGCATGCCTTAACATTAGTTACAAAACAAGAACTTGAGTGTTTTGGTGAGGCCATCACAAAGCTCTGATTCCAGCCCCACTGAAATTGTCTAGGCAAAGGCAACAGACCCGTCTCAGTTACATAAGCTCTGTTCTAAAGAAACTGGCTGAAATTGCAGCAAACCATTGTTAAAAGATCCAAAATGTTTCAGTTTCAGTTTTACCAAATACTAAGGAAATTTATGTTAACTTATGAATCTGACAATTTTCTAAAAACAAATTGCAATTCCCTCTGTCATTATTATGACACTTAGAAAATAGTTTTGGTGATTCAAACTTACCGAAAACAGGAAAGGTTCTGTCTGAAAAGAGATTATGTTTTAATAAAATACAAATAGTGTGTAAATTTACACACTATTTGTATTTTGTTTAAGTTTAAGGAATAATTGTTTATTTTCTGTTAATTCATGTTATACATTGTAGCATAAACATTATGATACAATAAAACCATGGCATTCTTACCCAGATTTATTATACCATGACAGTCTGCAGATATGCAGATGAAATCAGAGCTCTAAAAATACCAAAGGTGTTAACTTAATGAAAGAGTGACTCATGTTTTTCTATGCTTGTTTGTTGAGGAGCTGGGATCTCCTGCCATGGCTGTGACTGGCTGCTTCGTCATCCCCCGCCACACCCTGCTGAGGAGAAAGGACAACCACCTGACCTTCACGCTCAGCCCAGCCTGGTTTTCTCTCAGAGGTATCCTAAAACTGAACTCTGCTGGAGTTCCTTGTGACGTTGCAGGTGATTACTTTACTTCCACTTAAGAAATATGATATTACTAATTACTGACAACATTGCGCAGCAAACCCTCTGACTTGTTAGGTAAGCTTTAGAGCGTGTCTGTGCGGTGTTCCTGCGTGTCTTAAGAACTGACGCTTCAAAAGGAGGAAAAGAGGAAAATCTAAATGACAGGAGAAGCCCAGAGAGGACAGGATGTGGCGGCGGAGCTGCTAGAACAGTCTTCCCACCTTGTGGTCACACAGTGAACTGTAGCTGCCTGAACGCATGAGCAACTGGGGGAAGAGAGAGCGATGCGGAGGAGAGCGATGGAGTTAGAGAGGGAGGAAGCCAGAAGGAGCGAGACAGAGAGAGCGAGAGAGAGCAAAAAGGGAGGGGAGTTTAAACTAAGTGCTATGTTTTGGGACAGGCTAATCTGCTAGCGAGCAGTGTGAGGATCGGAGCGTATTGTGTGAGCCAGTGTGCGGGGGACAGATAAGGGAGCCAGCCAGCCCGACCCACAGACCTACCGACTGCCTGCTTTTAATGTGCTGACTCTGGGGAGATTTTAAAAGACAGCGTATTGACTGCTCACACGCGTGTTTGTGCGTGCGCGCCGGAGACCCTTGGCTCAAACGCCTCCAACTAACAGCCACAGCCAAGCCAGAAGTGCATCAGCAGACAAGGGAGCGAAAGAAAAAAGAAAACAAAAAAAAAAAACTAACCCAAAAACAGGACTGAAAAATTACAGCTCCCAAATCAAAAATTAGAAAGGATTTTATTTTTTTTATTTTTTTTTACATCCGCTTCTTTCTTCAATTGATTTGATTTTTTTCTTTATTTTTCTGTGTTCCCGGGACAGAGAGACTGACTCCCGATTCTGAAGAAGAAATCAGGAGGGAGCAGAGAAACTCAAGCGAATCCCAAAAAAAAAAAAAAAAAAAAAATTAAAGGACAGAACAAAAACCTCATCATCGAATCTGAACATGTTTGAAATAAGCCGAACACTCAACGCTGCTTTGTTGAGCAACGAGGTAACGATTTCTGGATTCTTTCCTTTCTTTGTTGTTACAATTGTCCACATTTCACCTGTGTACGTCTGCTGCCAACCATTCTGTCATGTGTGTTGTGTGTGTGTCTTTGCACCCAAAAGATAGATGGGGGTGATTGATCGCAGTACGCCGGTTGGTATGGGGGGGATGCTTCTCACTCATTCTGCTTTGTAATCATAAACAGAGAGCCAGTGCTTAGACTTTACATCAAAACCAAGGTAGCCATCGAGCCCATCTAACATAGGCTTGCTTGTGAAATTGCGCACCTTGGGCTGAAACTGTGTGTGCAAGTGTAAGTGTGCACATTCACACACATGCTTCTGTGTGAGAGCAAAGTCTTCTGTAAATCCCTGTCTACCTCCCTCTTTTTCTTCCAAGTTTCAGTTTTTTTTTCCTCCCACCATCCTTCCCATACCTGCTGTTATCTGCTCTCCTTCCCGTCTCTCACACCCCTCTTCCCTCTCTTTCCTCCCTTTTTTTATCTCTGTGCCTGTCCTCCCCTCTCCTCCCGTATCCGTGTATGAGCGTGTGTGTTCTGTGAGCAGCATCTCAAGATGATGGCGAGGTACGGGCAGCTCTCGGGACTGGCAGCCAGTGGCGTGGGCTCCGTCCCCGAGACGCACTCGCCGCTATTTTCCAGGGATCCCCTGTCATCGCCCGCCCAGATGGGCTACAGGTCACCCCTGGTAAGAGGATAGTAGACAGAACAATGTATCTAAATCTATTTAATGAACACAGGGAAGCATATTTGCCACAAAAGAAACAGGGAGATAGGTGTTTAGATTTAAAAAAAAAAAAAACAGTTGGGTTGTGTGTATTGAAGAAAACAGCAAAAAACAAAAGGTAGAAAGAGAGCAAATCAATTGTGGGATTCTGCCCGTATCCCCAGTGGATTGTATTAGCAAATATTTACATTGTTATGTTTGTTCAATTACGGCCGCCTACTCCGTCTTTAGCCTCTGCCAGTCAGCTTGTTATCAGGGGAATTTGAGGTGTTTGCGTGAGCATGCATGTGTGAATGAGTGGGTTAATATGTTAAATATTTATTTTCTGTCCTTGTTAAAATATTACGGATCTTTCTACATACAATTGCTTCCAAAAACTTCATGTAAAACATAAAATAACAGAATAACCTTTAAACATCAGCAAGATGACGGATTTTCAATTGCGCTTAATTGCAACTCTAATGTCAGTTAGATTCCCACCAACCAGGAGAAAAAAACAGGATCATTTTCTACTACCAGAGTCAACATTACTCTGCAATTTACATAGTGAAAAAAAAATTACTTGAGGGAAAAGAGGCTTGGGAAAATCTTCAACGTTCAGGCATTAAAAAAAAAGGCGTTGTACGAAAATCCCTGACTGGCCGCATAAAAAGCGACACGAAGCTGTGGGTGTCTAATCTGCTGCAAGCTCTTCATTGGTTCGGGCTCCCCTTCAAACTGGCTCAGATCCACACCCTGGAGCCTCCCGGAAGCCTTCATAACCCACCGTCATGCTGCTGCTGCTGACTGTACCTAGGGGTTCCCGTCAGGTCTATGCAAATGCAACGAGTGAGGGTATGCGATGAAATATTGGCCATGAAACTGTACATTTTCTTTAAAATTCTTTAAATCTGAGCACATCGGTGCAGGGCGTTATGTCGGATTCTATGCAAAGCCTTGTGCTTTCGACTGCCTATTTAGACCCACTGTTATCAGCTGTTTTCATAAAGGTGCTAGATCATAAATTATTCAAAACAAATTAGCTGAATTTATGGGATAAATGCATTTGAGATTATACTTTTTTGATTAATCTTTCTTCTGAGAAACCTTTCAGATAATATTTTCAGGTGACTGACTAAGCAGGGTGGAGCATCGTAAACAGATTAGCTGAAAGTAGGATAACATTATTTCAACTCATTGTTATTAGTACCTGCACAGTTAGATTTTTGGCAAAAAAAGGCTCATTAATGGGTTATTTTGGGGATTTATTTTACGTTTTTGTGTGAGCATTTGTGTAAGCGAATTTGTTTGTGTATTTGTTTAAAAATGTGCGCATGTGTGTGTGTATGTCTGGATGATTACTCTAGTTAAAAGAGAACATCGTTAAAGTGATTAATGGTGCCTTCATTAAGCATAGCAAGATCATTTGCATACATTAGATAAATGTGCTGGAAGATTCTGGATGCTTTGGTGTGCAGAGTCTGAAAAGCAGGATTTCATTTTATTTTTAAGATGGTGCAATATTGCTTAGCACCATTTAAATATTGCGGCGCATCAATAAATAGGCACATTTTTGGTCAAGGAAACACTTTTGATGTTTGTTAATTTATTGAGACTTACATTTGATCCATAGGTATTCTGAACAGACACCAAAATGTCATTTTCTTCAGAGATTTGTACGGCAGTGTGTGTGTGTTTGTGCAACAAGCTGTGTGTTAAGTGTGTGGTCACAGCTGTAGGGCAGTGCATTTAAAGGAGCATTCAAAGAAATGAATTTCAAAAGTGATGAACAGGTAGCATATGGAGATGTGCATGATTAATGACAAATATTCCAGCATTCACAATGAGCATTTGCAGGTTCAGTTTGCAGCTTTAGGGAGATTACGATGACTATTTTAAAAGAAGTTAAATTTGTTTATGGAAAATTAATGATAAAAAATCTAATTGCAAAATTATCTACTGTCACTGACACCCAATTTTCTTAACCTCACATCTACGAACATGGTGTGCTCCATGCTTCAGAGCTGAATGCTGTTAATTTGAGGAAAGCTCCACTGATTACCCACTGCAGGCAGCTGTCGTTCTCCATGTGACACTAGGCTTTGTTTGACAACTACAATCTTTTGTTTCAACATTCAAAACGAAGGCTTGCACAAACTCCACAACAACCCCATCCAAAAAAGGGGAGGTAAAAATGGCGGTAGGTGGCACAGACTTCGGCAAACATTTGTCACCACAGAATCTCAGCAGCCAGGAGATAGTTAGAGGTCATCTCTATTTCATAACAATAATTAGCTCCTTCCATCTGTGCCTCTCAGTGCATTTCCCCTTTCCTTGATTGCTGTGCTGTTTGTATCCAGGAAATTAGTTCATTTATGCTCTACAACCCTGCTGTCACCGAGGCACAAACAGGTGCAAGCACAGTGAACAGCGACACTGAAAAGAAAGAGATGCTCAGAGACGGAGAAACACAGAAATGGAGATATGTGCAAATTGCGGGATCAGAAATGATAATCGTGGCCATGAGCACAATGGCGCTTGATTAACACAGTGCTGGCACATAAAATAACAAACGTGGCTTTTGTGAGATGAGAACGATTAGGTGATCGGCTGAAAATTTAAAGGCTGAAAAGTTAGAGGGAATAAACACAAGATGGTCCTTTTTTACTGCTTTCAGTCGCAAATTATTTGATGCAGTGCTCTTTCCAGCAAAAACCTTTCAGCTACAGGGTTTGTGGAGGGGTATAAAAAAAAGAAGACACGCTACTGAACCATATCACGCCTATAGCGTATCTCCCACTACAGTAGAGCGAGTTATGACCAACCCGCTTCACATTTGAGTTCACATTCAGCATCACACGGGCTCGGGCTGTGCAGCTTGTGCGAGTGCATCGTGTCATGTTTATGGTTGATGTGAGCACATGTGGTGTGCTCACATGTAGACAGTCACTACAAAGAGGCATGGGGGGGGGCTCACATTTGGTGGAAAATGTGTGTGTGTGTGTGTTGGCCACCAGTGCTGCAGGGAGGGCCTAGTGATCAGCAGCTGAGCCTGCATCCCGCTGGGAGCCATCACTGCAGAATGAAGCAGGTGTCTGCAGGCTCATGTACACCCCTCATCCACTCATACACACCTTTTCTTCTAATACTGTACATAAATGCTGCAAGCCGACTATACGTTCTCCTTTCGTTTCTCTTTAGTTTTGCAGTATGCCTCTTTATCCCCAGGGATTTCTTACGTGTGGCAATTTTGCTGTATTTTCTATGTTCATCAGCTCTGTGGATGATAGTGCAAAGGTTGTGCATGCGATTTATGTACATGAACCTGGCAGTTTGAGATGCCATAAACAGATGGTTCAATACCCAGTGAAAGATCTCTTACATCATCTCTTAAATGAACAAAGACATTTAATTCTTAGTAGACTAAATGTGTATTCGGAACTAGACAACTAAAACAAACTAACATTATATCTTTAATAAAGCAATACTTATTTCTTTATTAGTAATAAGATAAGTAATAAGTACAAGAAAAAGCACAATCTATAATCTCTGAACAAAAGGGTCACACCTGCCAACAACAGCCAAAGTAGAAGAAGTCAATCTGATATTAGTCCCACACTGATTGACAGCTTGTTTTAAATGTATTGATTAACATAACTAATTTGTGATTATCACAGTTTATGTAGTAGGGGCTTAAACGTCCATAGCATGTCTGTGAATTGTTGCAGTTTAATAGGTGGAAAACAACGGCCTTACTTCCTGCTGTTGTTTTAGTGTCTTAAAAAAGAAGACGTTTAATTTCAGGAAAAAAATTGTTGCCAACATAGAGCAATGTTTTCTCATCCAGTTGGATTTATTTTGTTTAAAGGGAATAAATGCAGAGAGGATAATGAAACAGACAAGTCTGGAAAGAAAAAAAAGTACTGTGTTTGCAAATCTGTCGAGATATTTTATCTCCAAAAACCGGTTATAAAAACAATATCTCTGCAACTGTTTGACACGTTTACAGCTACATTTAGACAGTCCTATTCCCTGAAAAAAATAGACATTTTTGTAAGATGCATTAGATCACTCAGCTTTATATCTGTATGCCAACCTTTCAAACCCTAACAAAAGAGGTATTAGTTGGTACAAGCCCTGTACTGACCTGTCTTCGTCTTTGATAATCTCACTCAGATGGCTTCTGCTCAGCCCTCTCCTTCAGACAAAAAAAATCCACAGTGCAAACACAATCTCCTGTCTAAAAGGACATTAAGTGGTCTTTTTTTCCCTTATTTAATAACAGATGCTCTTTTTTGTCACGCCTGAACAGACAAATGCACTACTGTCATTTTAAAAACAGTCACGTGAAGAAAAACCTGCTTTTTTGTTCACAGCTGAGCGCCGCGTCGAAGCAGAGGCTCTGACAATACTGCCGATAGATGAGCGATTGTCTGCGTATGCGGTTGTGGCGCATTGATGAACAACACTGTTTCGTCTTAAAATTGATAGTTCCAAAGCCGGGTTCGTTTTCATTGATTCTTTAATTGCCGGGGATGAGGCAAAGTATCTGCCGTTACCATGAATAAATGATGCAAAGAGGACTTGTGCATTAGTGCAAAGAAAGGGGGACCATTGAAGTTACTGCAACCCACTTGCAGCGCCCTCAAACATATCCAACATTTTGTATACCTGTACTCAAGGTACAGGTATACTTTGAGTACAGGTATAAAGGTAACCTTTGTTTCTTTAAAACAAAAATATACATGTGATCTATTTAATTTTATTTGAAGCAAAAGCTTAATTTTTCTTTTCAGCTAAAATAATATTCTGTAGTAATTTTGATCTACATACTGTACCTCTCATAATCTGCCAGCTTTAGTTTTAGTTTACATTAACCTAGAGTAATAAAAAATATTTACTAATGTGTCTTTTGGCAAGCTGTACAGCTTGAAAACTCACATTTCATTCCATCGTGATTAAAGGACTTTGGTCCGAAGGAACGGTACATCAGAAAGTTTTAGAAATTTCTGAAAGTGAGCATCAGTGCTTCTTTTGTTCACTGCTGTGAGAAAAACATAGAAGCCTTCTTTCAGCCAGCTAACAAGCCTAATGGTGATAGGAGCGAGGTCTGCCATTATTTTGTGCTCTATATAGTTGAGGTGAAAATTCTGGTCTGGTCCAACAGAGCACCTCTCCCCTGGACCTTCCCTCACAGCTTCACCAGACTAGCGTCACAGAAATTAGCATACACCTGGTGGAACATAGTTACCTACTTGATTGTGCTATAAAAGAGCATTATCTTTCTGAAAAATACATAATACCGCCCTTTTAAATATGTTTTTGTTGGTATAGCAAATTTCAAATAAACTTTTGCTGAGGTTTTTTGTACAAAGTCCGTCTATCTTTAGAGTGCAACCAGTTTTTGCATAGTACAGTGTGTGCTTTCCACCCTGACTCCTCACTAATCAACCGAATGTCTCAACAACACAAAATAACTGAAACATGTCTAGAAGCGTGTAGGCATTTAAGCCGAAACCAGTCGAGTTTTTTCTGGTGCATTACACCCTTGCTTCTCTTCAAGCATGAAGTGACATTTTCAGAGATGGATTTTTTGCAGCGTGGGCATACTGTGGTCCCCTGTGCCGATGGCCAGCCTTGTAAAGGACTCTGGATGCGTCTAATTTCTGAAAGGTTACCCCTTATCAAAAGCCACACGGTTCAGTCATTTATGCAGATCTGATAGCAAGATTTTTGATGGGGATTTAAATCACCATGACAGATAGCAGGTATTACTTTTTTTCAGCTTCAGGTCTAAGCAATAGAATCTTTGAGAGATGAAAATGGGAATCATTTCCATAGAGAAATTGTGGAGAGATGAGAAAACATAAAGAATGTAAATAAAAGCATCTCACAGTGAGCAGCAGCCTCGGGTGGGAAGCTCTGTGTGTTTAGTGTTAGTGTTGTGTGTAAGTTGGCGGAGTTGTGATTAAAGCCTGCACCAGATGGACCACAGCAGTCACCCTATGAGGATGGATGTACCCCGACCGGGATCAAACGTGAAACGGGCTGCCGTCCTCACAGCCCCGAGCCCACCAGTAAAACCCTCATGATCCTCTGACCCACAGCATTACAGCCACCTATCATACGCCCAATTTAAACCACAAGACGTTCCAGTAAAATGTTTTTTTCTCTTTTTCATCGCACTTAAAGAGAATCAGAATGAAGCTAATGTTGTATGTGCCTGTATGCCCATGACATGTAATTAAAACACAAAAGCAAGACAGAACTTTATGATCCATGTGAGGACTGCTGGCCTCCTGAAGTTGAATGTCACCTCAAGCTGCGGACCACTCTGTCGTCCAAATGGATGCTAATCCACCAGAGTCCTGTTGAGAATACACACTCGGTGCCAGAACACATGCCAGATCTAACAGTGAATGCATCTCTAAGCCTTCCGGGGCTCCACACAAGCCGCCTCGCATCTCTGTTCGGCTACAGCCTTGAAAACTATTAACGTTACTATCTGTTGTTTGAAATAGTCAGCTAATACTTATCATACTCCTTAAACTTTTTCACGTTTTGTTACATTACAACCATAAACATCAAGGCTTTTTGTTTGTTTTTTTTAGTACTGTTACATTTTTACAGACCCCATTCCTTGAGTTCCACAGTTTTGCAACTTTTGAGTCCATTTCTGCTCCTAAACACCTGAATCAAAAAGCTTAAATTCTGCTTCTGCTTTGTGTGTCAGCGAGTTTTGTAAAGACCTTGTCATTAACCATTAATATCTAAAAACTATATCCCAAGCATATACTACTTCACTGACCACTGTTAAATGTGTCAACTAAGAATGGAAAGGCTATGCTACAACTGCACAGCCAACATGTGCAAGATGGTACTGTGATTAAACAAACCTAAAATGTTATATCTTGGCCTATAAACAGAAATCTATGTGAGGAAAAAAACTAACAATACCAAGGTGAAACACAATAATGGCAGAATTATGCTTTGGTTACACTTTGCTTCAGCGTATACAGTTTGAGTTTTCTTCAACAGTGGCTTTCTCTTTGCCAGTCTCCCATAAAGGTTTGACCGGTGAAGAACCCTGGCAACAGTTGTTGCAATGCAGAATCTCTTCCATCTCAGCCTGCTGAACCTTGTTATTTCTTCTGCATACTCTTAATTGCTTACATTGTTAGAAAACTATTCTGTAACATTTTAAGCCTTGACAGAACAGCTGTATTTAAAAAGAGATTAAACCACCGTATATTGGATTTTTGTTGGAAATTATTTTGTTCAGGGGTAACCGAGTAAAAGTGGCAGAATATAGATGTACTGCACTGTTACTGGTTTATTATTATTAGTAATAAAAACCTAACAACAACAAAGAATCTGCATTCATTTACCCGTCTTATATGACTCAAGTTCAACTATATCCAACTAGGCAAACTATTCATAAAAAGCAGCCGCCTAAAGAGCCCATTTTAAATACGGACGTCACGCAGAACCTACATAGTGAAGAATTCGCTCATCATTTAGCAAACACAGCTTTTCAAGTCGTGGTTTTCAAACAGCCCCCTGTCACATATGCGCAGTCTGCAGAGCTCCAGCCAAAGCAAACAGCTTTGAGTTAAAGTTGAAGAAAGTGGCTGTGACAAATGCAGCAGAGCCTTGTTCTGGGATCAGCGTGAAGAATTCACTTCTGATCTAAGGAGTTTCTAGAAGGGAGAGTGACACAGGCAGGGGTTAAGCTGACTGTGTGTCATGCCCACTGTCACACAGGAAATAGGATGTTAGAGCAGAGTGGCGCGCCAACTAGATTAGCTTTATTTTTTATTACCAAATAAAGATCCTTAAGGAGTGTAGATTTATACAACATGTAAATCAGAGATGTACTTGTAAATTGTGAGGGTTTAATGTGTATTTCTTTGTGCATAGACTATCCAAAATGTGAATTATATCTACTTTTTGTTCTGCACACAATACGCTAATGCTGTTTAATTGTGCCTGCATTGTCAATAATGACTGACATATTTTCAGTCAGCAGGATGTTTCTTATTGTACGAGCTGCAAATCTATAGCTTTTAAATGTTAAGAAATTCTTTTTGATTTTATTAAATAGTAGACCTATTTCCAGGGGAAGGCTCTAATTAGAACATCAAGTGTGACACTTATAGTGAGCCTCAATGTTAAAGAAAATGTATTATTACCATTTACAAAATTTGAGCTTTGTGAATGGACTTTAAGAGATTCATGCACTCCTGACTAGCTTTTAACCATAATATCTTAGCTTTTTCTTGAACGTGTTCCTATCTTGTCCTTTGAAGAGCAGCTTTTGTGGCAGAAACACGCCCATCTTTCTGTGCTTTTAAGGAGAAGAAAGGCTGTGGCTTCAACACACGTCACCAAAGCCGCTGCTTCACAAACCTCTGATCATGAAACTACCTAAAGAAACATTGTAAATGTGCCATTTACAAAAGTCAACTGAGTCCAAACAAGCTATTGTTGTGCGGAGAAGGCGACGTGTTATCATGTGAACAGCTTTTTGGTGTCTGGAGCTCGGCGACGCTGAGCTCGACACTGTCAGGGGACGCAGACACATTGAAGTCTGTGATTCTCATTTGCTGATTGTTACCGGCAGAGGGTGGACACCTGCCAGGAAAAAGGGCAGTCATCAGTCTGAGTAGTCCGGCAAGATGCTACTTCTGCCAGAACTTCAATAGACTAACTAAATCCATCCCTCAAGGGCGAATAAAAAAAAAAAAAAAACAAGTATAGGAGAAAATACTGCACTAATAAATGTATGAAGCCGTTCTGGTGCATCAGCTGCTGTAAATTAGGTGATATTTTGAAATGAAATTATTCAGACCCGATAAGGATTTCATTGTTCTCCTGAGCTCTGCTGAGATATGGTTTCGTCTCTGGTGAATGTGTTGCAGCCTTTCTGTGTAATGGTGATAATTCTGTTTGAAAATGTGTTTTCTGTCTCGTGTCCCTGTTTGCATTAATTTTATCTGAACCCGATATGACATTGCAAAGATGAGTTTTTCTCGCGAAACAAAAATATAAATAAATAAACAAGTAAAAAGTTTTCAGTCCCCTTGTTAATAATCGAGGTATTTTCTTTCAGCGGACTGAGGTAACACCTCAACCGGCATCCTCACTTTTTATATGGAAGCCTTATTATGCAGAGTGAAACATAAGACAGGTGTTGAAACACTGCGCCTGACAGTTAACAAGACTCGCACCGAGAGCGCCCACAATTATCACTGCCTGCACTCTGCATTTTTTAAAGCAAACCTGCAACACTGCACACGCTATTCTTTACCTTCTCTTTCACACTTGTTATCAGAACCGGCTGCTACCCCAGCAGCACAACCACAGTTCAGACCTTTAGATTCAGTATCAACAAACCAATTTGCCAGGAAGTGACAGAGATATACTGTGCAAGAGCATCTCAGTGCATAAGAGGAACAACACAGCCTGCAGTTAATCCATTAAAGTCTATGGCTGGGAGGTTTAAGGAAGCTGGGGAGATTGGAGGGCAAGAGGAGTTCATGACAATTAGCTGGGACTCTGCTTTCCGAAGCAGCATTTTGGAAGCACAAGCTGAAAGCATTTTTATGATCCTGGCCTTAATGCTTCACATTGGCAGCTGCTACAAGTGTCATGGTATGACACGAGTTGAAAATGAGGTGCCTGTTAATGTGTGATGGGGCTAGCCAAAGACAGATTAGCAGTTTCAAGGTATATTGAGGTTTTAAAAGATGATGACTTTCAAAAACAGTTTCAAGTTTTAAAGTCTTTCTAATCAGATGTCAAAGGGAAGTGAGATCTCCATGGCTTTGTGGGGAATAGAATAGTGGAGCGATATCCTTTTTTCCCCCTATTGCTGTGCGCCTGAATCAACTCTCTGAAAGGTTCCTATGCTTTCATGTTTTTCAGAAAGACAAATTTGGCTTTTGTAAAATACATCCAGATGTTAAAACAAGATGATGTTAAAAAGAGAGTTAGGAAGCTGTGAACATTTTAGAAATCATTTGAAGTATGTGGCAATGGGTTTGCTTATGCTATGTTTTTTTTTTTTGTTTTTTTTTTGCCTTGTCTTGAAAGTTTGGGCTTGAATGTGATGTTTCACTTGACTAGGGCTTTTTATGGAGCTAATTACTTTTACAGTGTACTTCACAGATTTAGTGAGATATAAACCAATTATGCCTATAAATTGTTAAAACCACCAACTATATTGTATTTGAATGGCAGCCATAATGGATACTGAACTCAGTACATCCCAGTGAACTCTGACTTTCCCAGTGAGAATTCTCACGTCAAGGGCCATTGTTGTTTTTATGAATTAGGAAAATCCATCTTGTGAATACAAAAGGTCTCCGCCATTATATATCTGCCTTACTTACAAGAAAGACAAATGTGTCTGTTTTCATATAATTGGGGTCAAGAAAACCGCGGACTGCAGCCTTGGCTCCCCAAGCAGATAACTTGACTTATTACCTTGCTAATCACAGCTTGTTAGACCTACATTTGCAGGGCAGCAAACTTGTGTTTGTCTATAAAGGATAGAAAATGCAACAATGTGTAAATATAATAATTCTTTAAAAAAAACTTGTCTAAATGTGGCAAGTGTTCATTTTACTGAAGTCTATGTACGTTGTTCTCAAGGTTATATCAGAGTCTCATACTGAATCATGTGCATGTGTTTGTGTATTTATTTCTTTTTTCTTTTTTTGCAATGCTTTGGTCTTATGTATGTGTGTGTTTGTGGAGCTAAGCCAGAGCCAATAAGTAAGATGGGGTTTCCACATTGCTGACAGGGTGGCCAGCTCTCCTGGGCTATAGCCACAAAAGCTTTTTAACTTTCCTATTGCAGGAGCAAAGAAATATAATTTATCTTCTAAAAAAACTATTTAGCTTCAGTCATCATCTTAAAGGCCAAATAATGCATCCAATCAATGCTATGCACTTTTTTTATTAAATGGAAATACCACTAAACGAGTGGACCTCTTAATCATTAAGCCTAATTACTTATTTGACAGTTTTGCTTTTATTCATTGCCATATTGCATTTGATCATGCAAAGGAGGAGAAAGTAGCCAAGCCTTATACTGCAGTGTTACTGACAATGAAGTTTGCAAGTATCTCAACATGGATTCCTTTAATGGAACATTTAAAACACTCCCCATGTTGTTCCATTATAATGCACAGGCACTAATATAACTCCAACTTTATGTCACGACAACAAGCACTATGTAGCGCGACACACTGTTGGGAACAGATTGCATTTATAACTAATTTACTGAGTAGTGGCAGTCATTGTTGTTGCTTTCTAAAATCATGATCCCGCGGAGCAATCTAGTGAAATAACACGGCATGCAAGAAAACTGTGAGAGACTATTTTCCCTTTCAAATCATATTCTCATTTAGAAAAAAGCCTATTTAGATCACATCAGAGGCAGAGAAAACAACCTCACAACTCTGTCCATTATGAAATAGAAAAACAATCACCCATGTTATGTTACTGTAAAGAGAGACGCAACAAAAACAAAATTATCCGAGGTGATGTGTGACTAAGTCAATGTTGTGTTCTTTGGAGAATCAAATTAGAAAAAACAAAAAGCAATACAAGACAAGAGTCTGGAAGGAATTTGGTACAAAGTCTATTTCTTCTCAGGTCCAACCCAAATCTTTATTAAACAAAAAGGTCTGAGCAAAACGGATAAGAGATGGATGGAAAGCTGAGGGTCTGTTGTCTGTAGCATTCAGCTGCAAATTTTGCTTCCCTCTCCTCAAGCAGAGGAGATAAAGAAGCATGTGACAAAGGAAAGCGAGACAAAGACACATTTCTATTTTAATCCATTTTCATTGAGATTCATTCTGCGTCACTCTCCCTCTATTTTGTAAAAATAAAGTATGATTGCTACTAGCCTTTAGACTACAAGTGCCAGCATATTTCCCTTTTTCTATATGAAACAATAGGAAGCTTGTACAACCCGCCTTTCCCTTGCCTTTGTGTGTGCGTGTGTGAGTGTGTATACTACTCTGCCCTAATTGAGGGCGTAGTAGAGAGTCTCATTAGTATGTGAGGGACATGGTTCCACCAGGCTAGCTTGCTAGCTGCCGCTAACCAGACAGGTGGAGAGGTCAGACAGGAAGCAGAGGCATTGTGGAGCTGCCTTTTTGTCAGCCCCAGTTTTTTCTGCCAGCTTTTGTTTGCTCATTTTGAATGAATTTGAGTAGCTTATTGAACCCTTGGAAATACATGACTTCCTACATTTGTAGGCTACATGATGAAATGTTAATTGTGGACTACACACACATTGCATGTGTGTGTTATAGGCGTACGGATCACAATGAAGGGTTACAGCCGATGATGAATATTCAATTAGACAATTTTAAGTTAGGAGTGTATTGTTTGCAGGAATCCCCATATTTATTTGCACCCAAGTGAATATGTGTAAAAATCTTTAATAGTGTTAGCTATTGCTATCAATAAATATTCTAGTAAATACTTTTCGCCCATCTCTACCAGATGTGCCTGTAACTGTGGAAGGTGCTGCAGTTCAGTTGTTTTTTGTTTGTTTGTTTTCAGATACAAATAACCTTTACATGTGATTTGAAATTTCAACTCTGCCATAAGTTTTTAAACATTCTCAGACTTTTGAACATTTTTGTAGGTCTACAGAAGGCTTATAATTATTGTTAAAAGTTAATATTCAGAATTAAGGTAGTATTGGCAAATTTTCTGATTGACTATTGCTTTGGAGTTAGACTGATACCATGCCTGCATAATTATGTATGTAACTCAAATGACTATTTCTATCAATATCTTTTATAGGTTAAATTCATTTGTTTGTAAACTGCTGTGTAATTTAATTCCCATGATTTGGTCATGTAAATGACATAAAGCGACATACATCTCAGTACCTTGTGGGTGTATGCATGTGAGCAAATCTACATCTGAAGGTTCAGCCAAGAACATAACTGTAAAAGGAGGTAACAGCTCCCTCTTCCTGTCTGTATTGGATAAAGGGAAGGTGGATGATTTCAGAGAAAGGCAGCTTTGTTCCCAAGTTATGAAAGATTTCTTTAAAAAAGGCTTGAAGATATTTTTTTAATCATAAAATATTAGTTCAATTACATGAACAGAGAACATTTACAGGTCAGCGTGGTTTTCTATTTATAGGAGTAGGAACAGTTTTCAAAGAGCAACTGGATTGGAATAAAATGAAAAGTAGGTCGGCTGCCAAATCAGAACTGGTCCTAGATTTTGGTTAACAAAGAAGCAGAATGAATTACTCGTGAAAAGAAAGAAGAGGCTTCCCGTGAATTACAGTAACAGTGAGCATAAATCCATGCAACTTCTGTGATACAAAAAAAATTGACATGGAGCCAAGCGACCAAACCCTATCTATTTTATGCATAAAAACAACCAGCGTGGTGACACTTATTCTGCACGTACACAAATAAAAAATAGTTTTAGCTGCTCCCCTTCACATAATGCATTGCTACTGCCTACTCACATATTCTCCTCCAACCTCATCCCAGAGCACCAACTCCCCCTCCGCACGTCCTCAGCCAATCACAGAGCTTTGCTGGACATTTCTTAATTAGCTTTCATGAGAAAAAGTGGATTCTGGTTAGTGCTTCCATATTTCTTTCCCTATTGTACATCACAGGACGGGGCTATACGGACATCCACTCCCACGCTTTTGTTCAGTTTACTTCATTCATCTTCTCCAACACTCTTTTGGCTTTTACTAGCTTTTTTGTATTTTTAAGTTTGTGGGCTGGGTACAGCCTTTTTTCTTGCTCCCTACAACCAGCTGGCTGACTGATAATAGTCATGGTGAGTAGGGGACACAGTCATTTTCATCCAGTCATATTATTATTATAGCTTGAGTTTTGCCTTATTTTAGTTTAAAACTGTAGAGCCTACCCCAGCATGTATTTGTATATCGCAATGCGTTTCATTTTGGTGTTTCACCTCAACATTAAAAGTGGCCCCCAACTGGCTACCACTTTGAAAACTTTCTGGAGGCGACCCTGTATTTATTTGCATAATTTATGAAAATATGTCCCAAATGAAATGGCAATGCGTGGGTACAAAATAGGGAAATGTATATTGAGTCACTAAAGCTGCTTGGACAAATATGCACATTGCTTTTTAAAGTAAACTAAAGGAAAACTAGAAACAATTTGCCTATCAATGCATGCATCATGTTTATCTCGAATTTATTTGGGTTGTTTCATTACTGAGCAACTAAAACAATTGACATGAAGACAGAGTTTAATTTGCTGCTTTGTAATAACGAAAATCCGTTTGTTTGATCAAAGTCTATGTCTTTGAGAGACAAGAAGCATAGAATGAAGAGATATGGTTTGTGACTACAGAAGTGTAATGTACAGAGGATTTAACATGTGCCCGGTAATAGCTAATTTATATACACTGTGCTGCACAGGCATCCTATTACCATAACGCCTGAGGCTGCAATCACTCCGCTCTGCTCTGCTCTGCTCTGCTCAGTTCACTCAAGCACAGACTTCAGCTCCGATTGATTGCTTTGCTGGGATTCAGAGAGCCTTTTCTCTGCCAAAGCAGCCAGAGGTTGGCGTGTGCCGATGAGGGCTCGGAGCCAGCCAGAGAGCGAAGGTGTTAATGCTGAAGGGAGGGGTAGGTGACAGGCAACACCACAAGCCAATTACAGGCTTTCAGAGAAAGCTGCCGGAGTGAAGAGGGCGGGCTCTGACCGTCCAGCTGAGCAGGCGACTGGGCGTGAGGTTGTAGTGAGGGAGGGGTGTGGGGGCAAGGAGGGTTGGGAAGAGAGAGAGAGCGCCTTGCTGCAGCTCAGCGCTCTCCTCCAGACTCATCATTCTCCTCACAGCATCTGTGGATGAAGGCAATGTCTGCTCCTCACAGCTCAGCTGCGAAGTCTTCCACCGTGAGCTAAGATTCTGGATAAGAAGAGGAAGAAAAGGAGGTGAAAAAATAAGGCGGCAGTATCAGAGAAGACAGGGAGAGAGTTAAACAGTGTAGGAAGGGGGGTTTCCTTTCTGAGGCGTTGGTGTAACTGAGGAGAGAGGGGACTGTGAAACAACGGCTGGCATCTCCCAAATGGAGTGGAATGGGTTTAAGATGGTAAGGAAGGCTGCCAATTCTTTTTGAGCATTTCTCTTCAGCTAGAGCAGATTTTCTTATACATGTATTGTCAGTGTCTATAGTACTTGTGTTTTATACACAGCCAACGGAGTGCCACAGTTCAACTATTTCATATGCAGCGTGTGAGATTCTTGCAGCGAAGAAGATTGCAGCAGGGGGTTAGGCTCAAAATTCTGGAGGCAGAAAATTTTGATGATAGGAGGTGCGTGTAGAGGAATGGGGAAACTGGAGAAAAAAAAGGGAAGGGATGTGTTTAAGTAGAAGATAGCACCCATTTTATGTTAACACCGTGACTGTAAGTGTCTCCCACCCCCCCGCTTTGCTGCCTTTGTACAACTCTGCAGCAAGGAGGATTTGTCCCTGCAGAAGGGTGGACTGCACATTTGTAAAAATAAAAAAATAAAAACTGGGTGGATTTAAACACGTGAGACAAAGTGCATCCAAAGTATTGCATGTAAGTTGCATGAGTAGAGATGCTGCCAAGCAGGGCAATGTGCACACAGTAGGAGTTTGTTTGCCTATGCAGAGGAAGGAATACCAAATATATATGCTGGAGTTTTGAACATCCACTGATTGCCTTCAAGTTTTATGTTTTTTTTTAGTAATACTTTAACGTGTTTGCATGACTGGGCAGTAGGCTTGGGCTGGAAGGATAACATTTAGTATGGCTTTTTAACTGAAAAGCATGAGTACACCTATATGGCTTCTAAGATATTATAACACATTCATTAGTTTAGTTAGACTAATGTAATCTGTAACCTTTTGATTTTAAAAGATAACATTTAACAAAATTATAAAGACATGCTGACAAAGTTTGTCAGCATTTCATTCTGAAGTAAGAATGCTTCTTGTTCAGAGTATTCTAACTTTTACTATCCCACTATCTGCATAGTAACACTGGAAGTATAAACAAGCTGATATTAGCTGGTTTATCAGTTGGGTTGTCTCTTGTGCTAGCCATCTTTCTATTACCTTTAGAAGAGTCGGTACTGCACAATACATTAAATCTCTGCCATTGTTGCAACAATAATACTTACAATATCACACTCACAAAGATCTGGTAGTGAATAAAGTTGGGAGGATTAGCAACAGTGTTCTAAAATAGTTTTCTATTGGTCACTGTTATGTCCATTCTTTCAAAACATGGCTGTAACAGACTGCTGGTTTTCAAACTAAAGTTGGCATCAGCATCTAGTTTTCAAATCAGGACTAAAATAAGTGGCCAAATCACTGTTTTGTTTTTTAATCTACAGTTCAACATATTCTTTACATCACTGTTTGAGATTTGTGAAATGTTTTGTTTTTGTGAAAACACAAAAAATCCTCTCCTTTCTCTAGACATCAAGACAACCTTAAATTGAGACTAGCATTTAAACCTTAATGCATTGTCATACCACACACAATTTGGGTTTGTAAAACCTTAAAAGAAAAATAGTGGTCTGTTTTCTAAAGTTAGATAAACAAATATCTCATTAAGTTCTTGTGTGTGGCTCGTCCAGGACAGTATTCATGCAAGAGCCGCCACTGGATTGAATATAATGTTTGAGATTTCCTGCATTCACTCTGCTTCTCAGTTAAAATATTCATCCAATTTATTGACACTTTTTTTCTACCCTTGACGCTCGCCTGATGTAAATTATGGTGGGACACTAAAGTTCATGGAGAGGAGTTTAACATTGCTATCGTCAAATATCGAAGAGAGAGAAAAACTTGTGTTAGCCACAGTTGATATCATCATCACAACGGTGAACAATATTCCAGCAATTGAGTGTTTTGTTATATTGTGCAGGCCTAGTAAGAGTGATGGGTGTCACCTTCTTAGTAACACACCCTGACATGTTTCCCAGCAGGAAGGAGAAGTGCGGTAGCCTTCTTTAAACCTGCTCGCCCATAGTGTGCAGCAATAAGTGCAGGAGGGGCAATATTGCATTACTCTGTGCTCAGTTCATGTAGAAAAAACTGATCTGTGCAGCACCTTCTCTAGCCTCTCAGTAAAAAAGCTTTAAACAATTTGTTGAAAAATGTTAGTGGCTTTTTAAAACCTTGATACTGGTAACCAGCCCATGTCTACTGCCAGAATGAGGACTTTATGGTTTAGTTATCAGCTTCGCTCACCATCCTCAGACTCATTGTCACATCTATCTATCCATTCCATCCTGGCTGCCAAGTGACAGATTCACTAATAAAACCAGAAACCATTTATCTTCCTGTGTTTTGTACCTGTAATAGAAAACCTTGTTTCTCTCTGAATGCACTCAATAGTATTGTTTGGAATCGTGTGTGCATCCATTTGTTTTCATGATGGGTGGCTGACTTTTACTGTCCAATGAATAATATTTGTTCTCATGCTACTTTTAGTGAAATGCCATCGAAATGCTAACAGAAATGAAGGCAATTCCTTTCGGGCTGACTTAGTTATGAAACATTGAGGCCTTCAGCCTTATGTCAGCATGCAAAGGAACACTAGACTGATGTAAGAACACTGTATATAATGTGTAGGCTGTATCTAAAGATTACATCAGTAAGAGTGTGCAGTATTTGACAGAAATAAGAGTTAAAACAGGATATGAATCAAGAGTGGAAGAGATGAGGGGAAATAAAGGAAATGTTCATTGGTCTTAAATGCTTTAATGAATAGGACACTGCGTCCTATCAGGAAGACTGATAGGACCCAGTAGTGTGAGTATCTGTGATATTTATTTATATATTTATTTATTTAAATGCACACACAAGCGTGCTTTAACTATACTACCCTCAGGCATAACATCATGTGCTCCAAGGTTACACATCAGAACTAATAAGATGGGGTGTGTTAGGAATTTATTAGCTGCTGCCCACAAACTGTGTGCTGTTGAGAAATTTAAATGTTACCCGACATAAAAAATACCAGGTAGCAGTAGACATTTGTGTTGTTTCAAAGGTGAGTATCAATCACTTAACAGCCAGGCATTCAGATTGGCCAATTATTCCTTGATCAGCTCTGATCAGTGCAGGTCAGAAGGCTCTTTTCCCACTTTAATTTAATGTATGAAAACAAAGAAAGGCCCCAGCTGAGATCTACATAAACCCAGGGCAACGCCACTAAGAGAATTATAACAAAAAGGATTATAAAACAAGTTCTTTCTAATCAGTCTGTAAATTGAAAATCCCTTTTATTAGTCCTTTTAATTTTTACATTTAGTTTGAAAATGTAATGTCTTAAGACAGGTAAAGCAGCAAATCTTCCTCATCACCATGTCAGACCTCTGATAATAAAACTAACTTGCAATCCATGTAGCCAAGCGCTCTACTTTCCTACACTAATATCAAGATGAGAAACTCCTTACTTAACTTTAAGCCTTTCCACTCAGACTACTGCAGGGTTTATTATCTGTTCCGGGGAAATTATAGAATGGTGTTTGGCCGACTTCAATTGTAATCCACAAAAACTAGCAGCGTTGAAAAGTGGCAGGTGTTTAAGGGTGGATGTTTCTTGTCAAAGTCAACTTTGTGGATTCGACTTAATGCTCAACAGACAGAGAGCAGCAAAGATAATGTTTCATCAACATGCAGAGTAGTTGTTTTCCTGACTTTCACTAAGTGCATTTCAGACAAGGACAAGTGGTAAACACCCGCTCTGAGAAGTCTTCTGCTTTGAGTTAAGAGCACCGAGTTTTAAATGGGCTTAAATGGACACATTGGGTGAGTTTGTGCCTTTGTGTTATTGATGCGGTTGTTATAAATACCGTCTCTGTAGCTGTATGTGTATGACAGTGACTTTGTTTGAAGAACTCATTGGAGCTGACACATGTGGGCAGTAGTCTGTCTGTGGTATGTTACCAATGACAACTAACTGTGCTGAGCTTTACAGCGGATTATAGATAGCGGCAATGATAACTCCTGTGTCATTTAGTTGGATTATGTCTAATATGGACGATAAAGTTATGCAAGAATGAATGGAAATGCTGCATCTCCTTTGGTGGCTTTTAAAGTCCTACGAAAGATCAAAGTAAATGTTTCCGTGATCATGTTCGTCCCACACTGATACAGTCATCGACATCTAATGTACATTAATTTTTAACTAGTTTGTCAGTTCATTTGATGATTAAATAAATGCCAGGATATAAAGCTAGATTTTTTTATTTTATTTTACTGAAAATACACGTTAATCTTGCATGGAGTATCCCATTAGTAATATGTGTGATTTGTGTTTAAAAATTTAACTACTATAACAAATTGTATTTTCAAAAATGACCGATCTGCTGAGATTATTTCATCTCTGCTCTCTGACTTTAAGCAAGCTTTAGTTAATTTTATGAGCACATAATGCCTATCAGCATTTTAGCACTACAGTGTCAGTGTAGATATTGCAAAATATTATTTATCTTCAAATGTCTTTTCCACTTTCCTTCAAACAAAAGCTGGATGGAAGCAGTTAATGAGCCCAAAGCCTGTTTGAATAAGACGTTGCTGAAGAGAAAAAAAAAATCTCCTGTCCCAATTAGCACGCTTTGGTTTTTAAATATTCCTTTTGTGTGAACCCTAAACACACATGAAGACTCACAAAATGGTTACGTTAAAAATTTAATAGGCTTCCACAGTGATTTTCTTCATTTATTTAAAATGTTTTTTTTTTCTTCTTCTCTCTTTCTCTCTCTCTCTCTGTTACTCACTCTCTTTTAAAAATGCTCAAAATCTGAGAGGCACGGCGAGGCATTCTGCTGCGAGGGGAGCAGCATTCACAAATACTAGACCTAATTCCTTTGGCAGCAGCTCAAACTGCTACAGACAGACACATAATCAGCTGGGGAGTGTTAGCGCCTCAGCCCACTAGCAAACACAGGACCGAGCCCTTGTTGTGTAGTGCTGCTTTTTAGAATAAATATCCTGATGGAAAATACGGGGGAAGGAATGTGTCTGTATCTCTTTGTTCAGTCAAAAACACATAAAGGAAGAGGAACACTGGCTTTCCTATCTACTTTTCCTCTCACTCTTCTCAATCCGCTCATCTCCTCTGTCTCCCCCCCATCCTTCCCGCTCTCTTTCTAGCATCCTCGACTGTACCCTGCACATTTTTGTATTCATACAGATGTTTGGATTTGACTGCCAGTTTCTCCCGAGACTGTGCACAAACGGCTGACTCCTCTCATCTGCATTTTGCATCCCTGGAAAAAAAAAAAAAAAAGAGAAAAAGTGAGGAGGGCGGGGGCAAGGAAGCAGCGCAGAGGATGATCAGACAGACAGGAATTGTGTGTACAAGTACGAGTTAGAGCTCCGCCGTGTCGTGTTGCCTGTTGTTTGGCGTTGGCAGCTTAACTGGCCCCAGAGCTGCTGCCTTGTGATGTTTTAAAGGACGTTTCAAGGTCATGCATTTGACAGGCCCCTGCCGCCTATGACGTATTAAACATTTATGTATTTCTGTAGCTGGATAAATTATAGATTCAGCAAGCAACTGAACATGCTACAAAATGGCAGCATCTTGGTTGGTAACAGACACATCTGGGCCTACAAAGAAAGCATTCAGTGTTTTGTCTTCTATGTAGTATCATTAGTTGGTGTATATAAAAATAAATTAGACCTAAACCATGTATCTAGGCATATTCATCAGGATACTGGATTTCAGTATTCCGTGTCTGGATAATCATGGAAATAGAAAACATGTGTTTGGAAAAATATTTGTATGCGTCCATCTTTCCTGTCTTCTCTTTCCCCTTCCTTTCTTTCTTCCCTGCAGCCTTTCTTCTTTTGTCTTTCCCTTATTGTTGTTCTTCTTCCCTTCCTTATTTCATGGTGAACTTTAGTATTTTATATTTAAAAATGAACCCCAAGAACATTTTTATATAGAAGCTATCAAGATGTAGACATTTTTTCATGGGTGATTTTAAAAGGTTTGCGAATTTAGACATTCGATTCTTGTTTAACTTCAATGTTGGAGATAGTTGAAGAAAAAGTGTAGTTCAATTAGATGTCACTAGAATTAGTTTTAAGAAAAGATGAAAAAATGCTGGCAACTAATTATTCATTTGAAAAGTTTTTATTCTTGCATTTTTCAGTGCATCACTGCTTCTTTAAAGCTGTGGTTCCCAACCTGTGGGCACCGCCCTTCTTAGACCAGCGCTGGAGAGCTTGGACGATGGGGCGAGGCTGTAACGTCAAAGATCCTTCTATGTTTGGCACACATACCAAATACTGATGAAAAGTGTAAATGAAACTTTTACACATATAACTACCTTATCGCAAGTGTGTCTATGGCGTTCCAGTGATGTAAAATAAATGTATTGCTTCAGATCAAGATGTCACAAGTCAAGGGCAGAGATCAATATTTACAGCAAGACCAGCAAGTAGATGCAGCGTCCTGAATCAAGCATTGTAAATAATGTAAACTGCAGTACACAGTCATTTAATAATTATAAATAATGTGAGCAGGGGTGTGGTGTGAGGAACATGTACTCAGATTTGTGTGGAGTGAAGAGAAGGTTTGCAAGATTTATCTATCATGGTCAAGAGAGTGACAGACACGTGGGGAATACCTGTGGCAGGTTGCCAGTCAGATTTGCATCATGATTTAGGGAACTGCTTGTCGAAAATTCAGTCTTATTTTATTGACTGTAATACAGAGCCACCTGTCAAAAAGAGTATGACTTAGGAAAAACTCAGCTGTGATGATCTTACCTGCTTTCAGACTGATTCAAAATGAGAGAAAAAGTTCTAAGATTATGATGTCAAAAAAGTTTCTGACGAGCTCTCAGACTGATGAACTCAGGTTTTTCTCTCATTTAGGATCAGATAATTTAGCTTATTGTCACGACAAAGCCAAACCCTATAGGAGCTGCCTCTGCATCCTGAAATATGATCATAGGACAGAGGAATGAGAAGATCAAGTTGGTTGTTAGTTTTTAAGGTAAATAAAATATCTGATTTTTTTTTTTTTTTCAGTTTAAAGAAATTATGAAATATTGTTTGTTGCTATAGTCAGTTTCTGTGAAGGCCATCCTATTTTTTATTTTTTTTTTACATGAAATTAATCATCCAGGATATGAGGTTATAGAGATCCACAGATCAGGCCTAATGTATTTATACGTTAACTTAAAGGTGAGAGTTATATAGCTGTCAATCAAACCTCAATTCACCTGTAGGTGTTTAATGTGCAGATGTTGCTCAGACAACGGGTGGGTCAACATAGTCTTATATTTAGGAAAAAAAAATATTTTAAAATGTATTTTCATGTATTGGGTTAGTTACACATGTTTTTTGTGATGGTAGGGTGTTTCAGAAAGTTCTTCACACTTTCCACATCATCTACAGTTAACTTACAAATTATCCATAGCCATAGCAGATTTAAATTTAAAACTGTTTTAAAATTTTACCAGCATGTTTCTTTTGACTGGATATACAGTAAGATTAACGTCTGTGGATTGAACTAAAGATTAGGGTGATAAAGAGGCCTTCCAATTTAACTTTGGAGCTCCACCCCAAAGTTAAATTGTCAAAATGTGGAAACACTCAAAAAACTGGTCGATCTGTGAAAAAATTATGCAGATTATTATTTTTTTCTTTTTTACAAAATGATATTCCTTTTCCATTGTTTTATTATATGCTGGGCTATGCTTGTCTAATTTCCTATCGCCAACAAACTTCTTGGTTTAAAACAATTATAATACATACTATTTAAAATCATGGCAGTTTTATGACTGTGACAGCAGTAGGAGTTATATGAAAGGTCAAACTATGGTCGATGACTCAAAGATGAGTCCGCCCAGTATAGAGACCATAATCCTGGAGTTGACTCAATTTAAAATGAAAACCCTACTGTATCAAAAAACCTCCCCCTCTCCAATATAGTCTATGATCATGGGTTGTTTGTGTGGTTATCAGACAACAGAGAGTATTTATTGTTGTGGAGTCTATTCTGAGAGGAATGTGGAATATTAACAATCAGTTCATATCCACTTCCAGTTGTGAAGATTGTGGAAATGAAGATGGAAATTCAAGAAAAGTGATATCCTGTGCTTATCTCCTCAGATAAACGTCACCACCAGGCATGATCAGCACCTGTTAAATTGATAGTTGGGGTAAAGGACAAAAAGACAGGGATGGAGAAAATGAGAAAAATAGAGAGAAACGTGCTGTGTCTCAAGGCTCTCTTGCTTTCGCTGTCAGACTCACACGCTGTTGTAGGACTCTTTTTTTTTTTTCTTTTATAGCAATCAGCCACCACCTTTCTGTGTTGTCACCATGGCATACGCCACAGTATATGAGCAGAGATTGCCTCCTGTGGGCATTTTCAATTACTCTGCACTATACAGCAGCAGGGGGGATTTATCTGCTCATTTGAATACATGCCACTCTTAATGGTTTAGCTGGTCTGCCACAGGCCTCGGCTGTTAGCTGCGCACTCCATCTTTTGAAGGCTTTTGTTTCTCACTCTCTTCTTGTCACAGAATCTGTTTTTCTGTGAGAATTCAAACTTGATGTGAAGCTCTTACAGTCATATCTGACATATTGTTAAGCATTAAGAAAAACTATTTGTTTTTATCAACCTTGTTTACATTTTTAGCTTTAATTTTAAATTCTTTATTAATAGGATAACAAAAGTCCAGGTAATATTACTGAAAATAAGTCTTGGATCTGCAAATATTTTAAGCTTGGCTAAATAGAGAATGTGTTTTTAGACAGACTGAACTATATGCCATTCTTGTTACAAAGACATTTTTTTTTTTGATAGAATAAGAAATTAAAAAATAATCAAACCGAAAGTTTTTGTTTATTTCATTCAAATAAGTCAAACTTGCAAAAGACTGTTTCAGATCTGCAATGATTTACACATCTTGTTTATACAAAAATCAGACTACCTTGTTTCAATAAAATATTGTATATTAGTATATTGTTTGTTTGGTGAAAATATTAATTAAAAATTACATTTGTGCTTCAAGATGCAAAGTTTGTATAAATTACTGGGGTTTGAGTTAGTAATGCAATGAACACCCCAATTGTAGGCTGCGGACACTGTTGCTCAGAAATGAACACTCAAAATCATTTATGTTCAACATTAGTGAGAAGTTTAAGTACAGAGAAGCTATTTAAAAGAAAGCTGTATTTTCTATGACATACTGAGACTTTTCCAGGATTGGTTCATGCTGAAAGAGAGTAAGAGAGAGCAAGCCATTCACCAGTAAAATATAAAGTACAAAAAAACTTTGATTCTTTTGAGATGACCTCTGTCATGAAACATAATTTACAGCGATGATCTGCATTGTCTTTGGAATACTTATGGAGACTCTTCAGTCACCCTACTTGCTAAAATAAAATCAGAAAATCTTAGATTTTGCTTTCAGTTTAATAGTGCTGCAATCCTATAGTTCTCAGACCTACTCGTTCGTTCAAACCTACTATGATTAGAATATTTGATGCATCATCACGTCACTTGAAAGAAGAATATTACTTCCAAGTGATTTGAAACAGAAAGGGTTTTAACACTCAGCTTGCTGCGCAGTTGGTAAAGCATTTGCTTTCTCTGCAGCTACATGTAGTTTTGAGTTATTCATTGCCTCTATCAAACTTTTAAGTCATTAAGACAAATGACGGACGGCTGTCCTCTTTCCCTTGCAGCTATTAGATTATTTAAGCTCCGGTTCAGAGGGAAACCAATAAGCAGATTATACAGACACACTGCTGCACAGACGAACAGACACCCACACAATACCCAAGACTGTGAAATGAATTCTTGAGTACAATGGTCAGCTAATGTCTGTGTGCTGCAGCTCTATGCCTTTGCTGCAGGGCAGACACACATGCACACACTCACCAAGACGCACAATCAGGATGTGTCTGATGGTGGAGCAGTGATTAGATTAGGTAGAGCTCTGTTTCTGCTAAGCACCCAGATATTTGCTCCTGCTGTACTGTCGTTCTCTAAAGTAGTAGAGCTGGGCTGTAGGTATTGTTCTTATCGTATACCTTCAGGCTGTTTAGAGCTTTTTTTCTTTTTTTTAAATAACTGTTTCAACAAATCCAATATCACCACTTCCAGCCTCAAAGCAGTTTTAATTAGAACTCCTACTGTGTGTTATGCTGAAAATTAAGTTCAATCAGAGGAGCTAGAAGTTTCTGTTTCTGCTCTGTTCGCCTTTAGGGATTGTTAAGCCTGCCAACAAACGAGCATAACTGCAGGCTTAAGCAATGTGTGGATGTTTGTAGTTGGCTAGAGTAGCACGACCCTGCTGAATTGCTTATTTCTGACCCAAAACATGCAGTGGGACACTGTAACTGTGAGCATAGTCACACATGTGCATAATGTGCAGCAGCGCATCTTGGTGCGTTTTACTAAAGATAGGGTGCAGCTTCGCTCTTACGGCTGATTGCCTGCGCAGGTGCACAGCCCCATTCACCTGCATGCTGTTTGTGGAAGCGGTGTCCTCTGTCATGACACATGATGCTGCTGACTCAGTCGGATCAGCCTGCCCAGCCTCGCAGGCTGTTTTCTTACATCCTCCCCACAGTGTCCCAGCTTATAACTAAAAGCAACTTCAGCGCAACACAGAAATGAGCACTGGAGAAAAGTGCTTGCTATTCACTAAAATGCATCTCGCAGTGGTGCAGGCCTGTTCCATACACTGTGTTTATTTAAAGAACAGTTACAGTAAGTGTCACCTAATTTTAGTGGAGTTTTAACAAATGCATGTTTTCTGTTCTGATTAATGTGGAAAGATGGAAAACCTGGTTTTATTTTAAAATTGGAGAAAATTGTGTCTCTGATATGGTCAGCACACCTGTCTTACATTTTAAAATCTGCTCTCGTAGATGCTTGTTCATCTTACTTATAACAGCAATGGAGTTACAAACATAATAAGTCATGCATCTTGCTTAGAGACCAGGATATTACAAAATTATTTGTTTTTGATGGGTTTCTGCAGGGTCTCGAAAACTCATAAAAAGTCCTTTGTTTAATATTCTTAATTTTAGGCTAGGTCTTACAATTAATTTAATTATGCCTTATACATTAGTTTATTATTGATTTGTCCATCAAGTTTTTCTTGTGATTAACCTAATAAATTATTAGATATGCATCCATCATTTAATCAATCATAATAATATATCATCAGAATAATAAAAAAACAACTGAGTTATGTTTTTATTCTACTTACAGCATCAAGTAGAATAAATTGAAGTAAAGTATTGAGTAAGTCATCTGGTTGTTTTTTGTAATTCACATGGGTGTTAAATTTAAATAAAAATGGCCTTAAGTCATAAAATAAGCTCGCTAAGCCCTAAATGTAATTTTTGAGTTATTTTATTTTGATATATTTTATTTTGTCATTCCTCTCTTTGTATCGTTTTACTTTGATGTTTAGGATCTGGGCATTTAGTATATCAGTCTCTGCCACATTTGTCAGATTTATGCACCATAGTAAGGATGCATCAGACCAGATAGTGTGATGCATATTGTTAATTCATGACGTTTGGAATATAATTGACAACATATTTTGTATTTCAAATTGTCCTTTGCGATATTAGTATTGCACACACTGATAACTATGATTGCTGTACATTTGCTATGTTATATTTTGCAGCTCTGTTTATACACAAGATACCATCTCCACTAAAACCTCTGCCCATATTTAAATTTAATTAGAGCGGGTAAAGTGCGGAAGGGGACAATGATTTAGCCTCTTTAATCCACAAAATGTCCTTAGCGCCTGGGCCGACCACTGTCATTCGTCACACCCCAGGATTACAACAGGACAGACACTGATTCACAGCAAAGACATCTTACTGATTCGGCTTGAGCTGGAAGTCGAGGTGCAAGCTGCAGCGGCAAGAAGTGAGACAAAGGCTGGCAAGCTGTTGATGGGGATTTAATGTCTGAGAGGAGGAATGGCGCCACAGCTGACAGTTGGATCAGGAGTTAGGAGTAAAGAGGGGAGGGTGAGGGACTGTTACTGGCACAGGAGTGAAGCTAGAGGAACAGTGATGAGGGCCGAGGAGGCCAGGCCAAGGCCAGGGCTGAGGGGCTCAGGGACAGGGATCGGGCTGACGGGCAAGGCCAGGCCTTCCATTCCAAGGTCCGGTCTCTTGTGCTCCGGGCTCCGGCCAAGCAGCCAGGCAGGTGTCCAGCTGATCCCACACCCCCACAGGGGAGGAACTGCAGAGCACCAGTCACTGGAGCTGCACAAATTGAAGTGTCATCTCTAGAGTCAAGATGCTCACCAATTTTCTGCCTGCGTTGGTGCAGAGTTGGGATTCAGCCAGTGGACAAATGGCTCCAGTTCCGCCTACAGTTTGGCTGAGCAATGAAGGCTTTAATATGTGTGTGTGCTACAGACATAATGTGGCTCTTAACAATATATATATATAGAACGACTGGTCATTTGACTTTTTTAGTTTTCAGCATGGGCGGAAAACTTGCATCAGCCATTAAAATTTGTCGGTATTTACTTCAACCACCTATATTTATTGTCTTGGTTCCAAGAAAAATAATAAAGAGTTAAATATATTTACTACAAAACTGTTGGTTATCCATCTTGAATTCTGTAAAAAGAAAAAATGCATGCTGGTCATTTTGCCCTAGAAGTTTCAGACGTTTCATACTTGACTTTTCAGGGAATGAACTGCAGGATGTTCCTTATCCATACATCCTGCAGAATTGATATGAACTGATATATTGGTAATATGCTAATCAATATCCAACAGTGTACTGTAGAAAAATGCTTACCACACTCCAGTAAATTAAAACTACCAGCAAAAAGGTCACTTTCAATCACTTTTCAATCAGGAGTCATGATCTGTATCATATTTTGCAAGTCAATTGATGTCAATTAGGGATCAGAGACAAAATAAATGTCAATTTCCATAGCTGGAAAAATGGTGCATGAAGAGGAAATGATTAGTTTACAGGTTTTAAATAGAAGCAGAAAAGAACAAAATTACAATCTATAAGTATGAAGTTGACATCTGTAAGGGGTTGAGTTATGCATGTTTCTTGCACAAACTGACGCTTGTGTGAACCTGCTGACAATACTTATGGGTAAGTTTACCCCTTTGCCAGTTCGGGCTCCACATTGCTTCCTCATTCGATTTCATATCTGTCAAAAAGTTCCCTCTCAAGGGTAAATTTATTAAATAATTATTTATTTTACAAGGATTTTATTTAACACCAGGCTTTTATTGTTTTAGATTGTGATTCATGATATAGGCAGCTGATTCTAAAAAGTGACAATGTCCCCTGATGAAACCAAAATAAGCGAGGAACAAAATATTACTTTGAAGCTAAACTATGTCTTGTTAAAGTGGATAGTGAAACTTTTATCTTAAAAGTTAAACTTTAGAAGTGCAGAATGGAAAGAGGGCAAAATGCCTACCCTTACCTATCTACCTTCCTTGAGATGTTGTTCCTTCATTCCACGTGTCCCTCTTTCCTTGCTTGATTAACTTCCTTCCTTTCTTTTTTCCTTCCTTCCTTCCTATTTTGTTGAGGTTTCATAATCACAGAACATCCTCTGTAGAAATATCTGGCATAAATTCATGTTTTTTGTAGTTGACATTTTAAAATGAACATGGCACATTGAGAACTCTGGAACTCAAGTTCTAAAAACGCAAAAAATGTCAACATCTGTAGTACCTCGGTAAGTTTGGATTCTGTTTAGGATGCCTGACGTAATTTAGGACTCAGTCTATCATGACATTTGACCTCATGCAAGTATTACCGAGAACTGCAAGGCAGTCTTTGAGAAAACTGCATCGATCCCGATAAACGACTGAAACATCACAAAAAGGAAAAAAGAAATACAAGAGAGTAGGGAGAAGCAGAGGGAAAAAAAAGTCAACCCAAAGTTAAATGAAAAATTGCTTACATACACGTCTTGCGCAGTCTGGAGCATTTATTATTCTGAGTCGCACAGGGAGAACAGAGGTGGAGGAGGATAGAAGAGGAGAAGAATCCATTTGGTAAAGTAGATGCAGATCGATGGGAGTGGAGGCAAGCAGGCCAGAGAGCATCACAGGAAGAGCGTGTGTTTGTGTCAGTACCTGTGATGTGTGTGTGTCTGCTTGCGTGCATGAGGCGTCCCAGATTACTTTTCCTGATTGATCCGGCCCAGCATCCGTCTGACCCGCAGGACATTTCAGAGGCTCGGAAGAGGCTGGTGGAGGTGGAGCGATGGTGAAAGGGAGAGACGGTCAGGAAGAGAGGGAGAGGAGAGAGAAATATAAAAATCAATAGCGCAGAGAGCATTACAAGCAACTCGACCGGCCGAGGAACTGAGATAGTAAAGTCGTATTAATCTCTTTGTGTCTCAGTCGGTTTGATAGGAACTGCAATTCAGAGTCACTTTCTCTAAAGGAGAGCGGGTATCAGCTTTGGGGTGCAGAGAGAGGGGGACACATGCTTTCTGCTATCTCTGCACCTGCAATAAATTTAGGATCAAGGTTTAATTAAAAACTGATGAAAACACACAAATAAAACCTCAGGCAAGATTGGGAGACAAAGTCTATCAACTCAGATTAGTTGAATACCGGCTCTATATTGTAGCTGCCAGGCAGTTTGTCTATCTGTGAAGTGATCCTGCATCCCAGCGTCTGCTCTGTAGTCTCTCCTGCCTCCATCTATCCTGGCCAAGTCAGGGTAAATTGATTGTCTTAGCTCTGTAGGAGAAAAGGGGGGAGAGGGAAGCTTGCACCAGGCCAGCAATAATAAAATGGTAGTTTTATTGACTAAAAGCAGACGAGTAGTGACAACACTGACCGCGATGGATGGATGGATGGATGGATGGATGGATGGATGGATGGATGGATGGATGGATGGATGGATGGATGGATGGATGGAATGAAGGAAGGAAGGAAGGAAGGAAGGAAGGAATTTCTCTCAATCATGATCATGTTAAATTTTAGTCCAAATGCGCTCCAGGTGACAAAGTGAGGGAGTTTTTCAAATATTAGAGGAAAGCAAATGTTTTTTCGCTGTAGGCGGAGAAAGCTTGTCCTATTTTGACGGCAGTGCCCAGATCCCACTGGCCGGAAGCCCAAGGAGACAGGAAGCACTTTTGTGGCATCAAATATTAATGATCTTATAGAGTGTATTGATTATATAATAACTTTTTTTCCGGCATCTGAGAGCCGACTGAAATGTATTCCCTGAATAATTGAAAATGTATCCATGAGCAGGTTTTCATCTCGGTGGTTGGCTTGTGTAATTGCAATGCAGACTCTATCTGAAGCAGCACACGTGTGTTGTTGTGAGATAAACACAAGGATAGCGAGGATATGAAGCAAGGTTAAGCTGTGTGTGGGTGCTTGCGTGTGAGTGTCACCTGTAACTCTTTTGTTTTAATCAAATGGTTGAGCACTGAGCATCAAAAAGGAGTTTGAAATGAGATGCAGCGTCACAAACTCTCCCTTGAAGGACGTCAGCTTCATTTTCCTGACATTCTGTACCCCTGTGCTACGTTAGATGTTGGAAATGAGATTCATATGCATCTGCTTGCTGCTTCCTACATTTTTATCACCGCATTTCTACATACAACCAAACCCCTGCATTGTCTGCTTGCTGCAGCACGCCATTCACTTAGTATATAAAGTGACGGCTTTGCAGAGTGGGTAAAAATTGTGTTTGATGTTTCACCTCTGCCTAACATTTCCTTCTTTCAGGGTAGCTTTTCAAGTTTACATTTAAAGGATGGGACAAATCTCTTTGATATGCATACTTCATAGACATCCCTTTCCCTTTTGGTGCCCTGCATTTCCTCTTGATTTAAAGGATGTTGGTCAGTTATGCTGTATTGTATTTATTTATTTGGCTTCAAATTCATGTTAGGCTGTTGGGATTTAACTATCCTTGTCATTGCTTACACTCCACTCTCTCACACAAATTCTACATACCTCTGATCTAAACAGAAGACCAAGATAAATCAGATTTTTTTTCACCTTTGATGTGATCAATATTCTGTGCAACGCAATAAAAAAAAAATGAAAAAAAATCTTCAGTACATATCTGCCATTATTTATTGTAGCTCATAATAAATTTCAGCTTTTCCTGCCACATCTCACAGCAAACGCCATGGTCCGGAGAGACCAGAGGTCCTCGCGGGGTATGGTGGGAAGAGGCTATAATTTTCTTATAAACAAACACATCTAAGCCAAACAAAATTCCTCAACAGCACTTTTGAAAGTTTATTTTAAAAAATATGACGGTTGAGGGTTCTGACCATAATTTCCAAAAACAACAACAAAAAATGTACAAAAGACATTACCAAAAAACAATATACCCGCAGTGAAGCACGGTGTTGGTAGCATCTTCAGGGTTGTTTTTACTTCAGCTAGGACTTTTCATGCTGAAGAAAATTGTGATTACGTAATAATCAGAACCAGATTGGAAACCTCAGCTGTAATCCAGAGGATGAAAAGCAACTAAATCTTTAAACAAGACGGTGACCAAAAGCTTACATCAATTAAAGAGTGACTTAACCAGAGGCAGAACTTTATTTTGTTTTATTTTTTCAATTTTATTATAGGTCACATTAAAGGTTGAAAAGCTCTGAAATGAATTGTCCTTTCACGGCTTTAACTATGGGAGGACATTTGTGAATATGTTCATTTATTCACAAACGTTTGGCATTTTACTGAAGTTTACTAATTTTTTTCATCCAAACAAAATTTTTTATCTCCACTAATTTAAATCCTCATAACCAGTTTGTCCCAATAAAGTTCATGTTCTTCCCGACCCCACTTCAATAGTAATCCTTTGAACTTCACCACACTGAAAACAAGAGGTGGCTCCAATGATTTGTCTTTGTGACGATGCCAAAAATATCTCAATATTTACCTCCACCTGTCAGCTCAGAGATGTCATGTCTTCCTTTCTACCTTGACCTCTCCGCCCCTTCCTCTCCTTTTCCCTCCTCTCTAACTGACAGTTCATTCTCATTTAGTCCTCCATTATGCATTCCTGCCTTAGTTTACAAGACACATTGACAACAGAACATGCACAGACTCTGTCTCCTCTCTACCACCTCTGCCTTTCCCTTCCTTTGAACAATTGGAAGTGTCTTCCCCATTACTCAACCCTTGCCTTTTTATTCATCCTCCCAACTGATCCCTCACTCCCGCTCCTCGTCTCTCTGAGGGAGTAAATGAAGGCAGAGGTCATACCTTCTTTTTTCCTCTTCTCTTGCTAAATTGGCTCTTGTAGCATCCATAGGTAGCTGCGGGCGTTTAAGCTCCCCCTCGCTCTGGAGAGTCAGTGAGCGGCGCTCCTGCTCATTTGTGGCGGCTCTGCCTCTTCAACCAGTGGCTTGTTTACCTTCAGAGAGCAAGAGGGAAGCCCTCATTATAAACTCTTCCAAGGTCATTGCAGCCACAACGCCAATCTACAAGCATCAACTGACACGTTTATTATTCTTTTGGCTGCGAAAATCCTGAGCATTTACAAAAATTAAGTCTTATAGTTCCCAGTGTTTACTTCCATTTTCACGCCTGTAAAACACACTCCTGAGCTGCCTTTGTTTTAGTTTAACTGGTGGTGACTGTAAAGGTACAAGAGTGTTTTTCAACAATGATGCCACATTGCCAACACCCTAATCACCCCACCTTCTCCCTTCCCCAAATCCCACCATAACCCTAACGTTGCAAAGTGAGTCTATGATGTTGACGGAGGGCTGTGCGTCCCCCCCTCCCTGTGCTCCGCTCCATAGGGGTCGACAGAGACACAGTGGCGTCAAGCAGAGCTCCCACAGCTCCAGGGCTGGGCAGAGAAGGGATTGCTGACACAGCCAAAGATGGTAAGGAGACTACTTCTGCCAAATGGATGGCCCAGCCATTTTACACACTCATGAAGTGATATGATCTGATATTTCACTGTGTACATAACTGCACACTAGTTGGTGATGCTGCTGACTGAGACAGTTGGAACTAGAGGAGAGATTGATGGATGGGGGCTTTATAGTGCAGGCAGCGGGGAGAACGTGTGGCAGAGGAAGCTGTTGCTGCTGCTGACGTTTTCAGCATTTGTAGTTATTTGAGAGAGTTCAGTAGATATTCAGCCACTTAGTTTAAATTTAAATTTATTTCTACATATTCATGCTCTGGTGGTTAAAATGATTCACACATGTCTCCTGTGATGTTTCAGAGGGACATCTTCTTCCTTTAAGAAACTCAGATTTTCTCAAGTTTTTACTTCACTTTTCTTTGCTTTTTGTTCTTATTTTTAAGCACTCAAGCTCTTTTGAAAACTCTCAGTATTACTCTGATGCACTTTTCTTTAAAGCTTTTTCACTGCTTTGCTTTGTGTTAACACTTACTGTGCTTCTCAACTTATTTTCACATTACAGCAATAAACTTTGACCTATTTCGGGGGGCTTTAAGTGACAGACGAGCAAAAGGATGTGCATAACTATGACGTGGAAGCAAAATTACAGATGGTTTTCAAAAATTATAACAGCAAAAATATAAAAATAATAGTTACTCTGTTACTCCATGTTGGGTTGCTTTTCAAATTCAGTCTATCATCCAGAAATAAAAAGGTACAGGACAACTACAGATCTACCAAGACATGGCCGTCCACCTAAACTGACAGGCTGAGCAAGAAGTGCATTAGTCAGAGAAGCAGCCAAGAGCCCAATGGTAACGCTGGAGGAGCTGCAGAGATCGATAGCTCCAGTGGACAATGAACTTAAAAGTACAGCCAGATCTTTAATGAAATGGTTTAGATTAAACTATATTAATGCCTTAGAATTGCTCTGTCAACATTCTGACATAACTCCAGTTGAGAATCTGTGATAAGACTTGATGGTCTCCATTCCATCTGACTGAGCTTGAGACGTTTTCCATTGAAAATGGCCAGAGTTTCTCGATGTTCAAAGCTGGTACAGTCATACACCTTAAGACATGCAGCTGTAATTGCACCAAAAGGTAGCTTAACAATGTTTTCTTAGTGAATAGATTTCACACTTTATCCATGAGTCCTTCTTTCATTTTACAGATGATCTGTAACATAAAAGGGTAAAATACAGTGAAGTTTGAGTTTATAAAGAGATAAAATGTCCAATTTAAATTTTCAAGATCACCATAAACCTAAGGGCTTCATAGTTCGAATGGATTTTTATTTCTCCAAAGATGAGCAGCAGTATATGTATACATATATTTTATATCAAGTTTCAATGTAGGATATCAGTGGGTGTGTTACTTTTAAAAAAGACCAATGCTATATGTCTCATGCAGAGCTTGAAATATAACTCCTGAGGCTTAGCTGCAGTGTTTGTGCACAGTCAGCAAGACGTGGATGCTATGAATTGTGTCCCCAGCACCAGGCTCCACAGTGGGAGAGCCAGGACAGCTGGAGCGTTCACAACCAACATGAAGTGGACTGCAGAGCAGCACCAACGCTGGTGGGCAGGGATGAGGAGAGCAATATAATTGGCTGCTGAGACTCGGCAGGTCACTGTTAATTAGAGGCAGCCATTTTGGTGTAAAAACTCCTCAGAATATGTCCCATGGAGTTGAAAGTCTCTCTGACAGAATGGCGCTCAGCGGGGAATGTAAACAGATTTAATAAGGCCCTCTCCAATCAACTCTGTTATGGCTACAGTAGACGCCATTCTCCCCTCGTCTTTCTCAGCCTGTCTCGGTATCTCTGTTGTGGCAGAGTGGTGAGTGAGCAGGGAAGGATACTGTCAAAAGAACAATTTGCATGCAGCTCTCATCTTAAGAGGTTTTAGACATCTCCCTGTCTGTTTGTTTTCTGCTGTAGGCCTGAGCCATTGTTCCTCTCTCCGTATGTGTGCGCTGCCTTTTGAGTGCGTGCTCTTCTCACTGCGGAAGGATGGATGCAAACCTGTGCGTGCGTTTGTGTGTTGGGAGCAGGAAGCAGAAGGCTGGCGTGTTTTCTGTGGAGGAACAGAGGGGTGTTAGAAAAACCAGCCTCGCTTTAAAGGCTGTTCCAGAAATCAGGGAAAGGATGGATGTTTAGCCCCAGGTAATCTATCGAGTAACATTGCTGATGTAGTTATTTGGGAGAGATCATCTGAGTCTGACAGAATTAAACTAGACGACAAATTTACTGCAGTTGAGTGAACTTTTAGGACTCATTTTTAAGGTTAGTTTAGTTATAATAAACCAAACATTAAGAATAGGTTTTATTTGCTTTACATGACATGTCAGAAACACAAATGATACCATAAATATTCATCACACAAAGTGATATATATTAAGTGTTATTTGTATTTCTTTGATAATTATGGCTTGAACCTACTGAAACCCCAAAATCTTGTTTTTCAGAAAATTCAAAGTTATTACATTCTGTTATGACCTAGGGTATCATAGGAAAGACAGATTACTTGACATTCAGTGAAGAACACCAGAATATGTCATTGCTAAAAATTACTGGGTTCTCATGTATGCAAGCAAATAGGTGATGAAAGGGAAAATTGTGTTAGAATAAGTATAAAATAAAAAATATATAAATATGTATAAACATTTTTCTGTTAAATAATACAATTTGTTTTATAATTTATTGTATCACATATAGATAAAAAGTAATTAAAGCCAAGAAATGAGCACAAAGTAAGTGTGTAATTTGGTCTTTTTTTCCCCCCTGGAAACTATTTCTGGAGTCAGAAGGAAATTTTTAAATTGTGCTTTGAGCTATATTATTAGAACACCAGCCCCGCCTTTTGATAATCCAGAAATAGAGAAGCAGGACTTGTCGTTTTTCCTTTGCTAAAACCAGCCAGCTTCCAAGTGCAGCCTTTCTGCTCATACTTAAGGATAGTTAAAAATAGACTGAAAGCTGAATAGTTGAGCAAGGGGAAAGAAGAGATCTGAGCGATGACTTACAAATTTGATGTAATCAGATTAAAGGGCGTTTGCATCATCAGCTTTTTGTGTCATAATGTTAGGTCAGAAAGAGCTTTTGCTGTTGTATGACAGGACTCGAGTACACCTTTTAGTTTTCGTGACTCTTCATGCAGAATCACCATCAATGCAGTCCATCAGAGACGGGAAACAGAAGATTTAAGATCTGTGGTAAAAATAGTTTCTGTTTCTCTTCCGTTTTTTTGCTTGAGGTCCAAAACAGGCTATTTACTGTCTTATGCACACTCTCTCCCTAATGTACACAACAGATGTTTCATTTGATCACGTGAACACGTTTAATCTAGCTGTTTGTGTAGTTCCTCGTAATGTTGAAATAATCAAAAGTCAGACTGTTTTGGTAGGAAATGAGGAAAGGTGGAAATCACCTCTCCCTGGCTCTCATTTCTTTGCACTTCTGCCTGCATTTTCTCACACTCACAGCGACCTCACAGTCACTCTGTGAACACTTTGATCCTGAAATGCTCTGCAAAAAACCCCTATGCAAACTTCCCTCTGTCACAGCAGCAGCATCAGCCATCAGACTGCCAGCTGAAGGGCTCCCTCTGATACTGTCCTTACCTGCAGTCCTCAGTAGACATCAATGAACTACAAAGAGATCATGATGGATTACTTGTTTAACTTTTTTGTGTCTGTTGTATTTATGAATGTTTAGAGATGTTAAATGTACTGTGTGTGGCGTGATTTGTGTGTTTGCTACTGTATTTATGCAAAAGATGAAAGTTTTTAACAATTAGATAATAATTTATATTAATTCCTGAAGACTTTCCTGTGCAACATTAAGGAATTATATTAATTCCTTCATTAACATAGGGAATTAATTAAGATTCATAGTTATAAAGGGAAGATTTAAATGAGTTCATTTTATGGCATGACAGTATGAGAATCTATAATGTTAAAATATATGCACATATATGCATATAGTTGTTTTTTTATCCTCCTTAATTCTGCCTTCTTACTAAAGATGACATTCTCAAATAAAGATCATCTTAATCTAATATTTTGTTGTAATTTCCATTTTAATAGTAATAAAAAAAATGCTAACACACACATTTAACCGATCCTAGACCTTTTTCTTTTTAACTTTCAAAAAGCTTCTGCTGCAGTCTATTTGCCAGTGATCACAGCCTCCGTATGTGGTAACAGATGAAACCTGTCTTATTTAAACCTCCAACTAGCACCTGGTGTTCCTTTTTTGCGTTTGAAGTGCGAGGTGTTGCCATGCCAAGATTTACAGAGCTCTCTGAAAGATTTAGGAAAAAGTACCAATGAAAGAATCTTTCCGGTCTAAATAAAATCGCTTTTTAGGAGGGAACTTGAGGCCAAGACCAGAAGATGGAAACATTCCCAGGATTTATTCTGCAAGTAACTCTGCAGCTGTAGCTGGTAGAAGTTAATTTGTACCAATAGGAAATACTGCATGTTGTTGAAGTAATACACTAGACACATTAAGGCAGCCTCAGAAAAAGGATCTCATGTCAATTGTGAGCCACGGTGGTGGAACTGTTATGGTTCAGAGCTACGTTCTGCACCAAGATAATCATTTTTCATTGATTTATGTTTGAAAAAATTGCTTCCCTCTGGGTTAAAATATGGAGGCAGAATAACACCGTTCAAGAAGATGCTAATCCTTAGACAGCAAGTTCTCCAAGCTGAGATTTAATTTAAAAAAAGAGCGATAGGTTGTATAATAATGTTGAGGAATTTGAAGAGTTGAATAAATTTGACTTTTAAATTATTCAACATCTTTTTAATGTAGAATATGTGGCATTTATGGATCATGGATCAAAAGTTCACATTTTATGAACTTTCCATTCTTATGGAAATGAGGGGCAAAAATGTAGAGAAAATATGTAGTTTTTCTCTTGATTTACAGTCTTTGCTTTTGTCTTCAAATTAAGTAAACTTATTTGCAAGAAAAAAGATTTTCAGGATAACATTTTTGTCATTCTCATCCTATTGAATGCCATCTTTTTCCGTCTCTTCCTTCTGCTCAGTCCTTCCTCTCTCATGAGCCTCTTTTCATCTTCCCTTTTCTCCTCCTGCGTTTTCTCAAAGATCATCAGTAACATGGAGGCTCCAGTGACAAACGGCCCCAGCGGTGGAGGCAACACAGCCAACGGCCCGACCACCAACAGCCGTGGCTGCCCCTCGCCCATGCAGACCGGTCCAACAAACGACGACAGCAAGACGAACCTCATAGTGAACTACCTGCCCCAGAACATGACCCAGGAGGAGTTCCGCAGCCTGTTCGGTAGCATCGGCGAAATCGAGTCCTGCAAGCTAGTTCGTGATAAGATCACAGGTATGAAAGGAGTCCTGGCTGCATCACACTGGAGGATTGCTTTTTTATGCTTATAGATTTATAAGTAATAGAAAAAAATTTTTGAAAATCACCAGGCAATTTGGGAATTTTCTAACTAAGTCTTAAAAACATAAAAGTTATATGTTAGATACAACTAATTCACAAACATGCTTAAACTGAAGTAGAAAAGAAATTATTCCACTATAGGTAGACATTTAGTTATACATTAAGAAGAAAACAAGTTATTAACACTGAGTTTGTTTATAGCTACATAACTATTTTTGCCATATTAATGGTTGTCTGTGTAAATGCATTGTCCTTTTTATAATTTAACCTTCTGCCGATAGTAAGAGGGTCATTTATTTAGTTAAGCTCATCGAGTCATTCAGCATCTTTAGCATCAGGCAACATAAAAGCAATAACATTTTGGAGTGTTTTGATGGTTTCAAAGTGATCCATGATATGATCACTGGAACAAAAAGACCAGATACCAAGGTTCCAATAAATATCCAGTGTCGAGCCACCATGCATTACAATGCACTCGGGCTTGAATTCAGTTTTTATGTGTCATTTAATAAACTGTCTGTAGGTCCTTCAGCACAAAAATAACCTCTCTTTCATCGATCCATAAAAGGTTGCATCATTTTTCTTACAGTCAGTGTGTTCTCTGCCACCACTCATTATTTTAAGCAATGCAGATGCTTTCTATCAAAAGCTTGTCTTCACATATGTATTTTTTCATTGTTACCATACTCACTGTAGACATTCGTCAGTCTGCTGATAATGCACTGAGTCTTTGCCATCTTGGCCATTCTGTAATTCATTAGGAGGATAGTTTTCCTAAGTTCCCCATTTTTTCTGGTCTAACCTATCACTTTCTGCACCTATCACTTTCTGCACTGCTTTTTTGTTTTTCTCTCTCCATTCATATTTTTACTGATGGTATGTTGTATCTATTCAATGTCTGGACTAAGGGATAAGGTACAAGGCAGGCTTATTTCTATAAAATCGTTTATACTGAAGGAAATTCAAAGAGCTTTACAGGACATCAAAGGGAAGACGGAACGAAAATCATAAGAAAAGCATAAGCATAAAAGAACCACATCTGATTAATGAACCAAACCAAAAGTTTTCAGGTAGTTTGTTGTCAAGTTGAGAAATACCAAAACTAAAAACTGCTTTGTCTCATTTAGTTCTGATCCCTGGAATACAGTAATCAGATCTCTGAAGATCTGAGGCTTCTGACTGGTTTAAACTTGACAAGCAACTCCAAAATGTACTTTCACCCATTTCTTTATAACAACAGTAGAATGTTATATACAGAGATTTACAGAGAACTGCACTATAACCATCATGTACAACATTCTCTGCCTTATACTGGCCAGTTATTAAACAACTTCTCATTCTCATTACACGTTTCTTTCACAGAATGATTGACCTCATTGTTTTTCATCATTACTGCCACTATTTTGCATAATAATCAGTATTTAATAATGCTTTAGCTGTCCAAAAACAGCAGCTTGTATGTTCTCTCTACACTGCAGGTTTTATATTCCTTCACCTACCACTATGTTACTGGCCATGTAAAAATCTAATTTCTACCAATGGTCATGATTGATCTGGTTAGTGATTTTGGATTGCTGTTATTTTGAACAGAGCTATACATGGACGAACATCTTTAGTGAAATGAAAGAGAAGGAAAGTTTAGCAGAAGGTGGTTTGTTGGTTAAAGTCCATCTGAGGCTGAAGAGTTGCACTTTTAGTCTAAAGTATTCACTGGACTGAACTTCAAAATCCTTTTCTTTTTTTAAAGTCAAAGACGTTTTCCTAAAGTTATTACCTTTCAATCGGCATTGATTTGTACTAAAACAGAAGTATTATAATGGTTACGTGGTTGGAGAGTGATGCATTTTTTTTTAACCAAAACCTTATCACTGATCAGATTGGTTGAGAAAAGGTAAGTAAGAAGCTGCATTTGTTTAAGGTGTGTGTTAACATAAAATTTCTGTTATTCAAGAAGTCAAATGTCACACGGCTTGATTGGGCTTGCGTGCAAGCCTCACAGGTTAGATGTTAAAGAAGATTTGTTTTAAGCAATGCGCAAGGCATCCTTGTCCTCAGCGTGTTGAAACATGGCGACTCAGCCGTGCAGCAAAGTGCCACATGTTCTCCAGAGGTGTTTAAATTAAGCAGCACTTTGCGGTGCTAATCACGGCTGTAATCTGGGCGTAGTGGCTGTGTGGGTGGCCATGCGGCAGATGAATCTTTGGTGGGTGTGGGGGAGGGAAGTGGGGGGTGGCGCAGCTCCCTGATAATGCTCCATAATGGCTTTCATTTTAGATCCTACTTACTGACACTCTACTCCTGATAATCTCATTAAAGAGTACCAGGCAGGCAGGCAAGATCACCAAGCCATGGGATAGCAAGCAGGCACTCATAGTGGGGAGAAAAAAAAAAAAAAACACACACACACACCCATGCATAGATACTTGTGTGAGCTAAATCATTAAATTTGATTTCCTCTTAACTAAAAGTCCAACAGAAATGACAGGTTGACTGTTAACCGGGGATTGCTGCAGGCCGAACACTTCTGCCTCCTCCTGGGCTCTTGCTCTTTGAAGCATATTTCTGCAGCTCCACGGCTCCTCTTCTTCGTCTTATGCCGTAATGGGTCACAAAATGGAGCCTGAGAGTCAGATACGTCAGGATAATGGTGGATGTTGTGTGCAAAAATAACCCCGGGATACCACATGCTATCATCATCGCTATCACCGCGTTCTCTCTCCACCTGGTTCTTTTCTCCCCCCCTCGCATCAAGTGTGATTTGCCAAGCAGGCGCAGCGAGGAACCGAGCGAGAGGCAGATACTTGGAGAGAGTTTGAGAAACGTCGAGTGTCGCTGTAAATTTGCTCTGCTCCTAAATGGGGACTGAGAGGAATGAGAATCTTTGTTCGCTCACTTCTTAGCCGTTTATGGTGCTTCTCTGCTCTGCACTACAAGGACTATGTGATGACTTAGCATCGACGCAAAAAGTGTTATAAATAAATCCTGCCCTCCCTCTGTTTCCCCCTGCGGTGTATGCCTGTTTTGCTCTCCCATGGGTGCAATTTTCCCGTGCAAACTTTTAGGCTAACAAAGCACTGATTCCTTCCAGCAGGGAACGCCAAGAGGCTTCATGCTCTCTAACAGTCATCCAAATCATTAACAGACTAAGCCAGGTTTGGGAGAGGGAGGGTGGTAAGTCTAAAGGGATCTCTCTTTTTTTCCAGGCTGAAGCGTACATTAGAAGCCTTTCCTCATCTATCATTAAAATGTGCAAATGAATGTGAGGAAGATCGACATTTAGAGTCTTTCTTTTAAAATTTCTGAGTGTGTCAAGATTTAAAGAAGAGAGTGTTTTTCTTGCTATGTTGAATCTTTAGGGTTAGGGATTTCAGTAGTTCCAAATTATTCATACTGGTGGGAATTATAACACCAATCTTCTTTCATATTCTGTTATTCTGAGTGAAAAGTACAGAGCTGGTTTTTAGTTCTTAGACAAATTCACAAAAATATTCACAAAAACACTTTGATGTAAATTTTCTAACTATTAGTTAGAGCGGCTCTAGTTTTGTATCAGCTTTATTATTTAAAATGTGATCAGGCACACTTCAAGCAAACGGTAATTGGCATGTGTCTCTCTGCACCTCTGTTTTTCCAGCTGTGTTTGAGTCCTGACTAACCTGCTGACAAGGTGTTAGCACTTGAACTTCTCAGAGGTATGTGAGACAGACAGGTCCTCAGCATCCTCGCTGCTTCCTGTGGACTTGCTCTTGTCAAATTCAATGACGCCAGGATGGCGTGAGGCTCAGGCAAGTGCTGGCAGGCGTAGACACTTCAGCTTTGTCTGTCACCCTGGCTGACTTCAGCCAGTAGAAGAGCCACCCCTGGGTGTCTTTCTTGTTCCCTGCACGGCTGCCTGCTCGCCTACCTTCATGCCTGCTTACGCAACTACTTCTGCCTGGTGCTCTCATAAAACGCCAGGGACATGAAGGTTAATTTTTTATTTAAAGCAAGCTTACTGCAAATCCAGACAAAAGCACACACCTGCACACAGGCCCTGGGTTTCCACCTGTTTATGCCTTGCCTGCCTCTGTACTTGTGAAGACGACACAGTGGTGCATTGAAAATAAATTCAAGCCCCTTGAAGATTTTCACTTTTTAAGATGTTGGAGTCTGTATGGCAACAACTGCAAACATACCAAGGCATGACTGTCCAACTACACTGACAGACTGGCTATTGTCACTCTGGAGGAGCTGCAGCGATCTACAGCTCAGATAGGAAAATGTCTTGATTTTTCAAGTAGTTGGAGACTTCATAAATTTGCCCCATTCAAAGTGAGTAGGGGGTAGCTGAATATAAATACACAGTACTGTGAATCTCCAAAGATGCCCTACCTTTACTTGTAAATTTCCTTTTATCACAGCAGCACCAGCTTTTGGAATCTACGATCTGAAATGTTCCCCCTTACAGCACTTTGCATTCATATTCCCCTCCATCCGTCTTTAAATCGTATGAAAAGTAAATCAAATATCTGATGATGGATAAATAACCACTCTGAGACCTAAATCCAAGTGATAACTCATTTAGACACAAGTTAAAACCTTTTTCAACACTTGAGAGAAATTCATGTGGACCTTGTACTGAATCAGCACTACCAAATATCTACATATTCCAGTGCACACAGAAATTGAATTGACTGATCCTTGTCAGCAAGTCATTTCACGGGATAATTTTCCTGCATCAGCTGCATTTCTGCAGAAGAAAAGAACACATTTGTTTTCATAATGATGTGGAGAAGGAAATAACTTTTTTACGCTGAAGCGAGAATTGACTGCTTCGATGGGGCAGTAGCAGTTTGGGTAAGGGGGCTTACAGTTTTATGGCCAGCCGGTTTTTTGCATTCCAGCATCTTGTTGATTATTACCGGAGCTGTAAGCCCGACAAAATTACAATAGTGATAGCCTTTTTCTGCCTGCTCATGTCACCCTTATGTTCCTCAGGTAATAGCACTTACAAAGCTTCTGTATCAAAGCCGGCTTACCATTTATTCTGTTTGTGCAGTTGAAGTAATTCTTATTTCTACATCAAACCCTGTAAGGAAATCATCTAAAAGCCCACTGTTTGAAGTCCTTTTGTGCACGCTAGTCACCTTCCATGTGTTGGTTTTATACAGGGAATCTGGGGAACTGATGCAAATTATAGTGACAATGTAGCAAGCCAAGCAGATGTTGGCTATGAAAAATAGATGGAGAGTGATGTCAGATGTGGAGTAGTTCAAGCCGGAGCACCTCTGACAGACAGCAGCTTCACTTTTTCATGAAAGCCTACTGTGGATACATCCTTACATGAGGGCAGGTAAAACCTTTATTCATTTAATGTAGGCGCAAACTGCTTCTAACAGATACTGTTCTTACTGTTCGATTCACTTTTATTTTACATTTTGCCATGTTATAACCACAAACTTGAATGTGTTTTATTGTGATTGTATGTGTTGGACCAAAACGAAGGACATAATTGTGAAGTAGAAGGAAAGGGATTCATAAGCATCTGAAAAGTGTGGAATGTATTTATATACAGCCACCATTAGTACCCCAAAATAAAATTCTGTCAAACTCTGGGAATGTGATCTGTTCATAAAAGCAGCTGTTCAGTAAAGGCCAAATTTGTCTGTTAGAGAACTGGATTCAAGACCAGTGAACACACCCAAAGGGTCAGGGAGAAAATTATGGAAAAGTTTAAAGCATGATGAGGTTATCCCCCAAAAATGGATAGAGTGTGGCATCCAAACAAGACCAGCCAAGGAGAGTTTTAAATGAAACAGAGAAACATACAGTTACCTGTAACCATTACAGATTCACATCACAAATCCAGTCTCTAAGCAAGGGCATAAAGAAGAACACCAAAGCATTTGGAAACAATTTGAAGTTTTACTCAATTCATCTTCCATATATGAGAAGATGTAACTCTGGTCAGTAACACAAAACTGGCCAGAGCAAAATGCCATGTTTATGGGGAAACTATCACTGTTCATTGGTAGTAGTTTTCTGAAAACACCATCTTTTTTGCCCATCTTGGGAAATATGGTCAGCATCATGTTGTTACGATGCTTTTCTTCAGCAGGGACAATTAGGCTGGTCAGTGTTGATGGACTGATAGAGAAAATCTGTGAGAGTTTAGTTAGTTACAATGGCCAAAGTTGAGACTTTGTGGCAAGACTTTAAAATTGCTGTTTATAATAACTGCAGAAATTTGAGTGTCTAAATATGTAAAACTGGTGAAAACAGAAAACTTGCAGCTGTAATTGCAGCCTGACCAAGTATGCTTGAAGACACGTGTACAGAATGTTTTTAAGATTTTTATCTGTGAAATATTAATGTTTGTGGTTGTAACATGACAAAATGTTCAGTGGGTATGAGTACTAAGGCACTGCAGTTTGCTTTGCCTAAACTGAATATGAAGGTTTGACCTTCATTAGTTTTTATTGTGGAATTGTTTTAGAAGTGAAACATATCTCGTTTTGAACTACAATAACATATCAGTGGAGCTAATATTCACTATGTTATCCTTTCACTGATCCGCAGCTCTGTTTTGGTACATCAAAAATTTATATTCACGCCATGATCGTGAGTGAAGCTGAGTATGTTCATGCTTAGAGTTAAAATCTGAGCTATTTCCCCCAACATTACCTCTTAAACAGCTATCTGATATTTTTCACAGGAGCTACAAACTGTTACAAACTGCTGTTAATCCTTGCTGAAATCATGCTGTGTGAGATCTAGTTTGGTGTTTATATCCCACATACAGGCTGCATTTATCTGAGCCTGAAAATAGGCTGAAGGCTGAAGACAGTGTGAACAAAGCTGACATGGAAAGAGATGAAAAAAGGATTTGACATCTCCAAAGCCAGGTATTAAGAGAGCTGACAGGCTCAGAGGTGCATGCACAAGCAGGCAGACACACATTAAAGTTTCAGAGTCCCGAGAATGTCCTGTCTCCCCTCTCAGCGCCCTTCCTCCTTCAGTTTCCCTTCTCTGCTTTATCTTTATACCCAGAACTGACCATCCTGAGCTTGCGTGGCTGCACTGTTTCTCTTGTGACCCTCACGTCAGACAGCCTCTGTCCCCTTTCATTTCACTCTGAGTGGCCTTTACATGGAGCACAGGGGTTGCGACTGTCCCCTGTGCTAGCCCCGGACCTAAAGGCAGAGAAAGCCTCCAGGCTGGATCCCCGCCCTCCAACCTTTCACTTTTTAATTTACTTTATGCAAGCAGGTGGAGAAGCCAGAGTGTTGGTTGAATTGGGTAAAGGGACTCGGAGGGGGCCCAGGCTGGTTCAGGATGTTATAATTCTCTGTCCTGACATAACAGGGTTATCCACGACTCGAAGGGGGCTCCTCTGTCTGGTGTGTGAGCTTGCCTTCCTCCTTTTTCTCAGCTACACTGCTAAACAACAAGCCCACACACTGCAGGCGGCCATCCACTGGCCCCGAGGCTCTGGGAGCCACCGTGAGGGGGTGGCTTACATGCGCGTGTGTGTGTGTTTGTCCCTGAGCTTCTACGTGGGCAAGTGTGTGTCTGTGTTGGTGGAAGCAGGGCCTTGGGAACTGAAAGTGGGAGCCTCCTGACTGCAACAGTGGCTGCTACCTTGGCAACCCAGGAGGAAAAGATGTGTTGAATGAGTGAGTGGGAGAGGGATCTACAGTAGATGCATGTGCGGGGGATGCGGTTCTGTTTATGAATTTAGTTATTTAAATGGGCTCAATACATGCCACATGGATGCTCTTACTGTACTGCTGGTATTGGAGGCCCTGCAGTCTTTTGTTCTCTTTGTGTTTAGTCCCTCTTCCCATTTCTCATGAGGTTGAGACTCTTTGAGGCAAGTGAGATGGGGCTTGACATAAAGTTGGTGACAGGGTACCTTTTTAAATCTTGAAGAGCTTCATAGCATCAGAAATAGCTCTACCTGGAGTTGCTGTAGCTGCTAAGGGGAAATCATGTGATGGGAGCAATGCGACAGATAAAACTTTTTTTTTGTCTAATCTAAAATTTTGTAGCAATTCAGCTAGATATTCTGTTACATTGAAACAGTGCTGGTCTTCATTAGATGCTTTTGCATCATTTGCTCATAGCTCTCTTGATCTGTGCACACTGCTGCTCCTCGTTGCCATTTTCAATTGCGTGTCTTTCTCTGACCTCTGAGTGACAGAAAATTCAGCTGCTGACAGCACCTGGGAATCAATGGGAAACTGAAATAGATAGCCTGTAGAGATCCTGTCTCACAAATGGATTTTTTTAAAATATATTTATTTTTAAGCATCTTTACAGATTCATGCAGGGACTGTGTTGCATTTCTTATTTTTATGAAAGCACAAAATGAATAATTTAAATACAATTTGAACACAATGGCACTGCAAATTGCCTCTCCCACCTACATGCAACTGCAGCGCCATACAATATCTGTTTTTACTGCAGCGTCTACAGGTCAAATTAAATTGTTTGATTAATTGCTGCACAATTTTAGGGAGCGTTATTAGGAACAATAGAGTGCAGCAAGGTACACTGTAAAATAGGTTCTCGCAGCCATGTGTTTCATTTGGTAGCTCCCACTTTAGATCAAAGGGAGTATAGTGTGTTGCCTGATGATAGCAGGAGATGGAGACGCTTTCATGTCTGCAGTTCATGGCTCTTAGTCACATAATACAACAAAAGGCAAAAAATAAGGACAGCCAATAAGCACTCGAATCTCTTTTTTTGCGTAAGATTGTATACCATACAGTACACAGCGTCATAAAAATGTTATTTGTATAAAACTTGATTGGATACCCACGTATAACTGCATGTATCTACTTATGCCGGTTATATGAAGATATAGGATTTTTTAAAGTTGCGTTAGTGTTTATTTACTCCCTCCTACCTACTGTATATGAATGTGTGTATACACAGACGGGAAGTAGGGGGTAAAAAATGAAATTACATATTGGTGCCAGCAGGCAGGACACCAGCTCAAAGTACACTCATTTTCTCATCTTGCACATTGGGCTTCCTGCTGCTCCTCAGGAAACAAATAATGGCTTAGTCATAACTCCTCGCCAACACACCAAAGAGCTTCTCACTAGAAATAGCAGTGATTTTTACCACTGAAAAACATGCCCACCTCCCTTTACAATTTACGTCCAATTGCACAAAAGGTCTGCCAGAAGAGTGGAGCTTAGCCCTCACCTCTTTACTCCTCCAGCCCCTCGTGGTTAGTCTCTCAGTGAAGGCGGACATGTGCCACTCTGTGATAAAGCAGTGCAGCTCTGTTGCGGTATCTGAACTGCACACACTCTATCATTAGCAACCTACTGTACGCTCAAACATGGTCCGTTTGAGGACCTCTATACCTTTGGTGCATTTACATATTTACATCTGAAACTTTTCCCCCATAAAAAACAGTTTTTTACTACCTAGTCAGTTCGTCTCCAGTCATGAAAATGATGCTCATAAAGGGCTAACAAATCAAAAACAAGTCACTATCTCACCTCATTAAAAAGCCATTTTCAAGAGCAAAGCTTCATTCGAGTTCTACCATTCTGCTGATTATTAAAATATATAACTTAATGTATCTATTCAGCTAATTGATAAGCACAAGGATGGTTTTCCTTTAGCTAAAATCCCATTAAAGGCTATACATCAAGCCTTTTCATTAGCTGCTTCACGTCGCCTCAGATGCAGCCATAATTTCTGTAATTATAAAATATTAGTGTGGTTGTTATCATTTACAATTATGCCATTTTCAAATAATAAAATTTCACCGAACACACTGTATATGCAAGTTTCCTACAGTAAATTTAGCATGCAGTGGGAGACAAAAGGACTCTGGCTGAATTAACAACACTGATGGACATTGTTTCTCAGTTCATTCATGAAGTTGATGCTATTCATGTACATGGGGAACAAAAGCTGGCCCGCCTGGTCTGATATATAGACATAGACAACCTAGATTAGCTCAAATTGATGAAGATTTTCTCACAGATAGGTGTCAGAATGCATCAGATTTTGTTTCAATCAGCTTATAATGACAATGTTTCCTGGGCTGAAACAGACAAAACATTTAAAGACTGCGCTGACCTTGCAGCCTGCTGGTTCCTGACTCTGGTCCTCAGAGACCATTGTACTTTAAATTTGAACCATGTCCCTGTTGTCACAGAGCTGGAGAAGGTTTATTGTCTAAACTCCAATTTTAAATGGCTTCCTGCCCTTTTAAATGGTTAGTAGATGCACGAATGTGTGTACATCTGCCATTGTTGTTGTACCTTCTCCCACTCATTCATGTGAATGTTGATAGTCTGCCAGTGGACCCCTACTGTGACCCACTCCGTTACGGGCAGGAAGTGTTAGATGTAGGCTGGTCTGAAGCTTTAGGCAGATGTTTCTCTCTGTCTTTACTTTAGAAACGATAGCAGCCAGCTCCCCATGCTGGTCTTTTCAGCTCTACAGGGTGTTAAACTTCCAGGGGAAGGAATAAATCCTCATCTAGTATTCCCATTCATAAAACATACAGGCATAAAAAAAGTATATATGCCAGTATCATTTACATGTCACTACTGAGTACCATAATGAGGATATTTTTAGACAAAACAATGTTGTCCACAGTCATCCCAGACTGGTCAGCTCCAGAATGTCTGCACCAGTGAGTCCAACTTTTTGGTGTATTGGAGTGATTTGTCCATAATTTTGTGATGTTTATAATCAGGAAAAATTTTTTAGAAAGGGCCAAGAATGTGCAAAGTAGTGGACAAAAGACTCCGCTGTTCTCATCTGGATTTTTATTATAAACTGAACAAATAAAGAGAAGGATAAATTAGGATAGTCATTTATCTGTTTTGCTAACCAACTCTAAATTCATCCATTAATCCACAACTTTTCAACAGTTATTCTTAAATCGTCCATTCTTATGCATGCTTTTTCTTTCTTCTCCCTTGCTTTATTCTTTCCCATCTCTTCTGTGCATGTTTTAATAAAAACCTGAAGCTGAAAGGATGGCTCTCTCAGACTTATATTTAAACTGCCAAACTCAACACCTGAAGTGAGCTGAGAGTCCAAGAGGAAGAGTGAACGAAGAACGCCTCGATATAAATAGCAGTGGTCTCTCCAGGATGGCAGGTTTTTAATTAACAATAGAGTGTCTGATAATCCACCGTTAATCCAGCAGAGAAGTCGGAGGAGAGGAGGAGAAGAAAAAGAGAAAAATCATCAGCTGTTTGATGTTAGGACTACCAGTCCCTTCTGGCTCTTCCCCTGCTCTCTACTGAGCTGTTCTGCGCTGTGATATCCATAGCCCAAAAGTATTTATTTTGTGAAAGAGCCATGCTCCATGTTTTGTGATTCACTTTGTCTCTGACTAACCGCTGTCTGTTCCCATTAGCAATGAATATGCACATGCTGCTCTGCTTGAACTGCCTGGGAATCTTGGAGCTTGTGTGTGGCATTAGTGAATGGGGGGGTGTTTGCCGAAAATCGGCAGAGGAAAGCCTCTGATGGCTGGAGGCGTCCGCTTTTAAAAGTCCTAAGCCTGTTGAAAGGCTTGATCCACAGGGGAAACACTGAGAGATGTCAGGCCTGCCTGGCTCTCAGAGGGAGTCCGCCATTTAAAACACACTTACACCAGAGGAGAAGAGGTGTGGGATTTAGCTTTTTTTCTTTTTTTTGCAATAACATTGACAAAATACTGTAAGTCTTTCATCACACAGCTCAAATTGTTATTTTAACTCAAAGTGAGCCATTATATTTTACAAATAGTGTCACCAAATACAGAAAACTGAAGCTTATGAGTGCAATACTAAGAGTTTAAATATTTCTACCTTTGAGAATTAGTCGTTTAAATTACAAATGTGCCAAAATAATTTTGCAAAGGCAATAATCTTAGCTCCTTCTTCAGATTATTGGTTCACAGGAAATGAAGAAGCAATAACAGAGGTCTCGGTCAAGATGATGAGGCACCATTTAAATATTGGAAATAATGTAAATCACTGAACAGAAGTCTTCCTTATGGTATTCAGACATTTTTTAGGTTAAAAGAGCCTTAAAATTTAAAATGATAAAATCTTATACTGTTATGTAGATGTATATATGTATTGTGTAGTCATGTTTGTAAAAAGTGTATGTGTATACATATTTATACATGTATATACATGTGTGTGTGAAGATATCTTTTACGATGATAGGCTGCTAAGTTAATGAACAGGGTAGACAGGTAAAGGCTTTGGCTTCAGCCTATTAATTTTTTTGTAAATTATGGGTTTGTTTACCGTTTTTTATTTGTTTGGTTGTTTCCTGTAATGTTGACAATTTACCAAAATAAATTGAACTGAACTAACCATTTAAAATTCAATGTCAAAGAAAAAGCAGAAAATGTCACAATAAAACGTTGCTTTCCATCTTTTTCTTTTTAATTTTAGGGCAGAGTCTTGGCTACGGCTTCGTCAATTACATTGACCCAAAGGATGCAGAGAAAGCCATCAACACGTTAAATGGACTCAGACTTCAAACGAAAACAATCAAGGTAATTAACACCATCTTCATTTATATACATCTGACACAATAAGTCGCAAAATGAAAAGAAGTCAACTTATTTAGCATGCGTTTCACAAAGTTATGGAGGTCATGCTAAATTGCAATGCTTTTTTCTTCTGTGAGAGGCCTTTCCGATATGCTGGAATAGAATGTGCTGCCGGGCGAGATTGGATTAATGTGCTTTAGCCAAGAGAAATAAAAAGACCATCTAAATCAAAGTGACACCTTTTAAATAGCTTGTGACTGTGGTTGATGTGCTAATTACCTTCCTAAATGTCAATCTGTAAAGGTGAAATTATACAGATATCATTGAGTGAAATAGAAGAAACGTCTCAAACATCCATTTCACTCTAAACCTGTTTTATCACCGAGTGTTTTTCAGGATAATTAGCCTGGCGTTTTGGTTGTCACCGAGGTAAAATGGATAGGTCTAAAACAAAACAGCACAGTCCTGCATTCAAATACATTTTAATGCCAAAAAAGCAAAGACCTGAATGCACTTCTTCTGCAGCTGCTGTCACAACATGAGGCTGATCTAATTTTCCCCTCTCATATCCCCGTGTGAGCAGCGCCCGCTGATGTGTTGCAGTTAAGAGGGGCCGTAATCTGTTGCTCTTCTGCAATCCCTGGATTCTCGCTTTCTGTCATCCTATTTAATCTGGTCTAGTCCAGTCTAATGTAATCTAATAGGATGGGATTATCTTGTTTGAATGTGGGAAATCCCAAAGAGATTCCCTTCATTCCCTTGATAGTATAAACAGCCTGACTTGGCCTTTGTTCAGTAAAGGATTCTGTCGTTTTACATCGCTGTTTGTCATTTGCGAGACTCGTAATGAGTCGATATGTTTGTAATGGATGTCAGGAATTATGTGAAACATAACATGTAATATAATCAAATCTTAGCTAAGATTAAAGGCACTTAATTGAGGTTGTTTCAGGAGCCATACAGTAATATTAACAAGTGACACAAACTTAATCTGCCTCTTACTGTAAGTGTTTTCAAATAGATTTAGTGAAATTTGCTTTGGCCAGTCTGGAAAAGTACATAGAAGTATTGAGTCTGACTGAAGCATTTTTCAGGTTTGGTTGAATGCGAGAAAAGAGTATGAAAAAAAAATTATGCATTTAGACATTCAATCGCTGTTCAATTGCCTGAAAATTAAATTTGTTCATCCATCAGTCGATTTGTTCATTCAGTCATTCATTCCTCATTTTGACCATCTATCAATAAGTGGAGACACGAGTTTGTCTATTATCCATTCATTCATTCAAAGCATGTGACTGTTGCAAACCTTTTGTCATATCTATCACTGTGTTTTTTTCTGGTTACACTATAACCACTATTTTAACAAATTCATGGGTACTTCATGTCATAACATATTCAGAATAAAATTTAAAATAGCAGAGCAAAATCTGAATCTATAAAAATTCTCATTTTTTCCATGAGAAACATAAAATCCTGATATTGGACTCTGTCTCAGCACAGGCCCTCAGATGCTTATTTTAGTTCAGAAAATGTTTGAAGCCCTTTAAAAGCAGAGGCATGTAATTGCCATCTAGTGGTCAGCCCATACAAGTGTGTGTGTGGGGCGGTACAATGCAAAGCAGTCAGCATGGAGAAGTAAGTGAAAACGTGTGTTTTCAGTGGATAAAAATGGAAGTTTAAGGTTGTTTGCACAGTGCTACAGCCTGCGTAAACAGATTTTTCTCTTTAACACTCTCGGTGACGCAAGACACTGCCTCAAGTTGTTCCTGAGATAAAGAAGGTTCTTTGTCATGACAGAAGACAACACTATATCTCCATCTGACACTATCACTCTTTCACACTTAATTTCCTTCCTCCCACTACCCTCTTTCCTTGCTGTTTCTTCCCACAACAGACTCAGCCCCCCTTCCCCCTAAAGGCAGCAAGGTTAATTAAGAGGCAGTGCAGTAATTCTAAAATTATGTTTGTCATTCTTCATGTCACACCCTTCCCACTCGCTGCCAGTGTGCTCAGTCCGGAGAGTCACTTTCTCCCGGGCAATGTGCCTTTGACTGGGTTTCACTTATGCAGCTTCCTCCGTCGTGACACCTCAGTTTTTTTGTCAGCAGTGCTGCTTTCCCGCCGAGGTGTGAGGGGAAGCTGCGCACTGAAGGTGCAAGGATCTCACAGTGACACGTGTGCACACAATCTGAGACACGTTTATCCAGCGCGCGCCTGTGATTGCTTTGTGATTACTTTAATCTTCACACTTAGTTTTTCAAACTTTTTCCTGCACACAAGCAGCGCACGTACACTCCTGTTTCACACATGCATCGCACGGCACAATGCTGCTCACAGCTTGAGGAGGTGTTGATGGATTAGACATCTGGAGTTGGCTGACAAGGAGAGAAAATGAGGGAGAGCTGTACAGTGAAGAAAAGAGGAAAAACCAAAAAAAAAAAAAAGAGTGAGGGTAGGGGGGGGATAAAAAGAGACGCGTTCTGGAAAGGTTTAGTGAGGCAGCACGCAGGAAGGAAGCCGATGGAAAATAACCAGGCAGGGAAAAGGGAGATAGCTGCAGGGGAGGAAGGAGAAGACAGAGGAGCTGAGCAGATAGGCTGAAGAGGGAAATGTGTGAAAAAGAAGCGAGACTTGGGGAAAGCCAACTGTTCCCAATCCTGTTCTCTCACAAGCAGGATTTCCATGCTGTTGCTCAAGGATACGACCGCATATCCACTATATTTGTCTGATTTTCACCTTATTTGATGACTTGTGTCTCTGCTTGTCAGGGTAATGAAAGTACTAGAAGGCAAAGCTGCTTCAGTCAGCAGCAGTTGTGACAGGATTCATGATGTATCACAACCAGAAAGGAGAAGATGTTGTAGAAACTCACCAGAAAAAAAAATGAATGCAATAATTTGTATGAAGCATTGGTCTAATAATGACTTTGTTGTCTAATAAACCAGGATAGATAACAGCCTAAGAAATCAATGTTTTTCTTTTGTATTCAGACATGTTTTCATTCAGAATAATGCCGAAAATAAATAGTAAAGTGAGTCTTTTGTTGTTATCCTGAGATGTCTTTTCAAAGTAGAGCCACCTGTGGGGTTTTTTCTTCAGGGCTAAGTTTCCTATACCTTCCCCTGCAAACAACTGACTGAGGCATGAAGTGTTTCCTCTCAGGGGTTCAAAGCAGCTAAATCTTTTCCTAACAATGATAATCCCCAAGGCAAGGAGGAAAATAAAGTCTCATTTTCCTCCCTGTGGATCTAATGATCCACATCCATTTCCAATCACAGGACACACACTCACAAGATCAGTTCATTTAAAACTTTGGTTTTAAGATATTGAGCACTCATTAAAAACCCGTATTATAGTCTGTGTTTGTGTTCCTCTCCAGGTGTCGTATGCACGGCCCAGCTCAGCCTCCATCCGTGACGCTAACCTGTATGTGAGCGGCCTGCCCAAGACCATGACCCAGAAGGAGCTGGAGCAGCTTTTTTCCCAGTACGGACGTATCATCACCTCCCGTATCCTTGTCGACCAGGTCACAGGTATCCATGGGGCAGCGCCTCTTTCATCCTAACTATATCACTCCATCACACACACGCTCAATTAAGCAATCAGTATGAAATTACAGGTCAGCTGTTTTTTTGTTTTGTTTTGTTTTAGATTTGTGATTTATATATATCTGTATATATATAAAATGCTGTGATTTCACAGTAAAAAAAATTGTAAAAAGCTTTGTTTGATACAATCAGAAATTATTTTTACTTTATGTGTGTAGCATCTTTGGGAAAATAAAGCAAAAATATCTTGCAGAAAAATCAGACATGTTGCAGTTTCTCTACTCAATCTACACAAATTCTGCAGTTAACAAGAATATAAAAATGTTCTGATAAATGTTCTTTCCTATGTCGCACAAATGTTCAGAATGCATCGGGCGACGATGTGACTCTGAAAAAAATTACATAATCTTCACTTTGTGCAATACTTCTACAAAATGAACATTAAAAACAGATACAGAGATAATGCGCTCACAAAGCTTCTTCACATTAAACACATAATGATGCTATCAGAAAAATTTATTGTCCAAACCTAATTGCCAGGGTGTTGACTTTTTTTTTTGTTTGTTTGTTTGTTTGAATCAGATTTTGAATTGTCTTTTATTTCTATCTGTAAACATAATAGCAAAAACCCAGAGACCCAAACTTTTCGAACCGAACAATGTTGGTGGCAGACAACAGTACTGAATACGCTGTAATTATTTTATAAAAGTGAAGAGCTTTCGCTAACTAAGATAACATCCCTGCTATATTGTAACCTAAAAATATAGTCGACTCTCGTATCTGTGGATGCCTCTCACATCAGAAGTGGGAAGATATTTTTTTCAGTCGCACAGAGGCATCTGTAACAGATGACAAGACCAGACTGTAGGATGAACACAATTTTTCCATGCATACATAATCTATAAATCTCTTTTATTCTTCTGAGAACAGTAAGCTTTGCATTTGATCAATAAAAGGTTTCCCCCTACACTGAAACTTTGCTTTTATTTAACACAAATATTTTATCTTTACAAAACTGAGCTCAGCACTTTGAGTTTAGTAAAAAAAATAAAGTACGTGGGTCCTAATCTTGGTGCAGACTTCCATTTTGTATCATTCTCTCTTTTTTAGCTATAAGCTGACACGTCTTTCTTTATTTCTCACTTTATTCTTTGTTTTCTGGTACAGATCCTTCTCTGTGCCGCTGAGCTGAAAGATTGTACGAGGTTGCTTATGTAACTTCCGGCTTTAAAAATATACTTTTAATAAAAGCAACAATTCTGGATTTTGGTGCAGAAGTACATCTTTGTGCCTGTTGGATTTAAAAATTTCCTGCTAGTCTTTCAAGGATAAAAAATGTCAACCACGGACCATAAAATGCTCAGGTCTGCTCAAGCCCACTGAGCTATTGCCTACTTAGTTTTAGTGCAAGTCAAAAACTAAGTATTTTGTTGTGTGTAATAGAAAGATGGCCCCTAACTTGTTACACCCAAAGCACTAAAGAATTATAAGTCATTTGTTTTACCCTTTAGAGATGATCAGGGTTATCTAAAAAGAAAAAGCATGCAGCTTCATGCCTAGATTATTATTTTTAAATAACAAATATTGTCGCATTTCTATGATAATATGCTCTGTCCATTAACAATTGGTCATTTGAGCCTGAAGAGTCTGGGCATTTTACATGGATGAATAAGTGAATTTGTTTTCTATTTAGACATGTGAAATAAAAAAAACCCAAAAAACAACTTTTTTTATTATGTACAAAAGTGTGTTGAAGGAACCTACCAAGTTTAATTTGTACCTAACCACACGTCTTCTATTTAGTAATAATCTTCAATTGACTTATTTTATTCTAGCTTAGCCTAGTTTATGTGTTTTCAGTTTTTTCATTGTTTCATATGTTTGCATGTGCATACAAACACCACAGCTGTACTTTCACCTACTGCATGTTGTCCAGGCTTATGCAATCATATTTACATGCTCGTACTTCACTCCCTATACAATGTATACATGTATCCATATACAGATATAGTAAGGACTGATAGTGGAATGTGATTATGCAAACTTTGGCACTTCATAAAGCCGCAGCTCTACTTGGGATACTGAAGCCCTCTGCAGATGGTGTGATGCAGTCTAATTCCTGGCAACAATTAGACTGATTCAGATGGAATTTGCTGGCAAAACAACTTACTTCCTCATCAGTAAATATTAAATATTTTCACAATTTTCTATCAGTAATGTTATTTTGAGTAGGAACCTCTTTTAAATGGGTCTTAAAATGGTTTAGAGATTAGCTTGTTAGAAGAGGGAGGTCTCACGTAAAAGTGATACCAAAGTTCTAGTAATGTCCTTGAATACGATTAACATCGAGGTTTTCCCAATTGTTTTCCATGTGACATAGCTGTTGTGCCATCCAGTCTCACTATACCAAGCTAATAAATATATTTTTTCATCTGAATTCTTAAACATCCCCAATCTTTCACCAACAGAATAATTTTTTAATCTGTGAGGAAAGCATAGCAAATCCAATTTTTCCCCACCTCTAGTGCTGTTAGTGATTAGCTAGTCAGTCAATGAGTGACCTTAGCTTGCAAATTTAGTCGTGGTGGAAAACACGAGTATCTGTTGAGGGCAAACTACAAAACCGGCACCCCCATTTACACATCGCACTACATCCAAACACACAAATGAGTCACATCAACCCATTGTGCTGCGGAGGAACCCCTCCAGCATGTCTCTTAGATCAATTTCAGTGGTTGTATGTCTGCCTACAGGCTCCAACCTGCTCCAGCGTTATGCGCAATGTGTACTGATGAAGCAGAAAAAGGAGCAACATGCTGTAAGCCACACTCATTTGCCTAAGCGGTATAAATCACTTCTGGCAGTGAAGTGTACGCCTGTCCTCTGCACACTGAGCAGGGGAAGAGAAGAGGAGAAAGAAGAGAGGAAAAAATTTGAGAGAGGGCGTTGACGAGCAGAGTTATGGGAGCAACAGGAAATGAGGGGACGGAGGATGGAAACAAAGAGCTGGGGATGATAGAAGTGGAGAAACATTTTTAAATATATTTAGATGACTTGAGGTAATCCCCTATCCCTCTATTTTCAACAGATGCTACTGTTTTGCCACTGCCAAACTATGGCGTATTTTTCAGTTAGAAGCACATTTGAATCCATTTTTATTTTTTAGTTTTTTAGCTTTAAAGGTGCAGGTCACATTCCATGAATACACCAGCTCAGCTCAAGCACTCCTGGTTACAACAAGTCAAGGTTTTTCAAGCATTCATTTCATTTATAGCTCACAAGAGGTTCAATAATTCATTGTGTTCATTCTTGACTGTGTTCAAGTGAAGAGGCTTCACATGTCCGTTTAAAATCCTGCAATATTTAATTCGCACAGCGAGTATAATATGAACACTCAGTTCAAAAAGGGAGCTCATCTGAAGAAACAAAAAAAAGCTGTTTAACTTGCAGGTTCTTTTCACATGCTGACATTTTACAGTCAGGATGTTTTTTATTTTTTTTTTATAAGAAACCAAATCCATTAACATTTAAGCATTGATTCCAGTTGGTATCCACCCACATCTAACATCCGAATACTTCCTCAGTGCAGCCTACCTACTGCAATGCCTTAATTGGTTTTGCTTAATTTTGTGTGACACCAGGAGGAATGCACCAGCAAAGAAATTTATTCAAGAAGAAAAAAAAGCTAAAGTACATTCAAGAATATAAAAGCGCTTAGTGATCCAATTTTAAAAGAATGCTAATCTGTCAGGAGGTTATATTTATTGGCATAATTTATCAAATGGAAAAATGCATTTAACCTTTTAAATACTTTATATTTGTGCAAAGCCTTTAGGAATTTTGCAATGCTAGTGGACTCCTATTAATATTTCTACAGCATTAAAGAATCATCTTAAAACTTTAAAACATTTACATTATTTTTTCTTTCTTGTTTATTAATTGCTTCTTTCTTTGGCTTTTTTATTTATTTCTCTTTCTTGTAGTCCTGGCTCAGGTATTATTTTTTTTTGCACTGTGAGGAAACTCACTGTATCAAACCTCATTCAAACTTCCTTTTTGTTGAAATGTATTTGTGATTGGGCATTCAGATTTCCACGAGTTTAGTGTAGTTGGGATCTAAAATCAAAACTGCCATGTTAATAAAATAGGATATATTTAATGCAGTAATGTGGCTTAAATCATGTTTGACACTTACCCAAAAATATGTGGCATCCTTACTCAACTGGAAGTTCGATTACAAATATATTTATATGCATAGAAAGTGGATCCTGAGTTTTTATTTGCTTAAATGCATGCGTCTACGGCATTGAAACACAAGACAGGTTTTCAGTAATAGGGACGGTTATAGAAGAAATTTTACAGGGTTTTTTTTTACTCTTGCTCGTTCCACCTTTTGAATAGTTTTAGAACAGCAGCAACAACTGAAAATGTTGTGAGCAGTCACCGAATCTTGAGATGTTTCCACTCAACTTGGAAAGAAAGACGTGTAACCCTTGTAAACTGCTTTGGGACTTCAATTGGACGGCTGTGCTGAGAAGTGAAGCTTCATAAAGGTTTTACAAACAGGTGGATTCAGTTAGCAGATGAAATATCTCATTCCTTCCTCTGTTTATGTTGCCTCATGCAATCCAGTCCTGTCTATCACTGGCGACAACACAATCCTGACGTTAGCATGTGCCGTTGGTCAGAATTGCTGCAGAGCAGGAGATGTTTCTCAGCATACTAATAGCCTCACCTACAGTCACTGCTGTCCTAACAACCACCCAATCCACCTGCCTCAGAAGTGAAACACACACTCGCTACACATGAACACACACAAACGAAGATAATGTGAGAGAGGGATGTTCTGCAAGGTGCCCCCAGAGGGCCGCGGATCAGCAGGAGAAATGTTAATGATTAATTAGATGTTAGAGTTGCTGGTGATTAAAAACACGGAGGATCTTTGAGCGGCCCTGAGAGTAGTATGCTGGCATCATTGACTCATCTTTTTCTTCTCTCTGATACTGTGGAGACAGAAGAAACACACCCACCCACACACTCACTGCCATTAAGAGAGAAATGGGCTGCAAATTAATACTCTCCTGCGACTGCCAAACATGTGAGCACTGAATAAGAAAAAGGAAAACAGGAAAAGGCAGTCGATGACATGTTTTGTCCTCCTCGTCAGTTTGTTTTGGGGCTTGGTTAATTGTGCACAAAATGACCTGATACCCACTTTGCCATTCTGACTATTTTGTAGAAGTCTCTTGAGAAGACAAAGTAATTAAAACTTTATTCTCTCTGTCATGTTTCTGCATATTTTGTAAATAAGTAAGTCTAATTTGGCTTGGTTTTATCACTTCCTATAAAGACACACAGTTGACTATGTGGGATACTTCAGAATGGATTGATGCACAGACAGAAATAAAACTGAAAGCAATGCTACAGAACATTGTTGAAGTATGGCGGTGCTCTCCAGTGACCATTGGCAGATGGGCTGATGATCCGCGGCTCCTGCTCTGCTAAATTGGGAACACAGAGTCTGTTCTCTAAATGACCTCCTCATCAACAGGATGCACCCTGCAGTCATTCTTCTGTTCGCAAACACCAGAAGCATCTTAAAGAGCATCACTCTTAGCATCTTTCACAGTCAGAGGCATGCCGAAAACAAAATCCACTAAAACTGCCAAATTGCCCTTGAGACTCAGGGAGTGAGTGCAACATTGACTTGACAAGAGAATCTCTTCATCTTTTTCTTACCCTCCCCTTTCTCTTCCTCTGAGTATTGATTGCCTCTGAATGGATAAGCATTTTTTTTTCTCCTTTATCGGTGCAAATAGTGCCAGATTCCCTCCCCTGTCTGTCTCTCTAACCTTCAGGGAGGCAGTCAGGCAGTGATTTAGTGTTCTTCCAGCTGGTGTAGGCAAGCCTCAATTTGAAACAGACAAAATATAAGCGGCAGCCTCCGATCAATAGCGGACTGTTCGCAGTTCTTCCTCCCAGACCTGTATGCACGCAGAGGTCAGTTCTTACCTGATCAATGGCTGCAAATATAATCGATTTGCAGACGTGGCTTCTGCAAACGACAGCTCTAATGTGAAACTAAATTGCTGCTCAGTTTGTGTAAGGATTGACTGTGAAAAGGCTGAAACCACATTCTTTTTGTAAGAGAGGGAAGGTGTTAATGGGAAGGATTCCCATGGAAACAAGTTGTAAGCATCCAGCTCACCGTGATCACTGCCAGTGCTGCCAATAGGTGTAGTTTGTTTCAAATACTTGTTATAGTCACCTTGGTACTAAATTAGCTTACACCTCCACAAATGAACAGCAGAAAATAACCAAAAAAGGAGGTGGGGAGGAGTATCAATATTTGTAAATCATTTACAAATGATCTGACTGAGATATGAATGAAAAGCTGCTTTAAAGCAAACTGTTAAATAAAAAAGATTTATTTAAGAAGTTACAGATTTTATTCATTTTTTTATTTTTAGATTGGGTTTGGTCCTGAAGTATTTTGTTCAGGGACAGTTTCTCTCTGTTAATATTGGGATAAATGATTATAGGCATCCACAGGACAAAACCTTTTACTGTAATCACTTTAAAGTTTATAAGACACAAAATCTGGGATTATACTGTAAAGTCTGAGCACTCGTTTAAAGAACACATTCGTTGTTTAAGTGCAATTAATTTATGAATAAATCAAATATGACTTTAGATGCAAAATGCAAACATTAAGAACTGAACATTTCATGATTTATTTACATACTATATAGACTTTTTTCCCCAGAGTCTATCTGTAGTAAATTGTCCTAAATTTAGTCTTAGCTTTTATTGCAATATGATTAACAAGAATTGAATTTTATTATGCCTGAAGCTTGTTACAAGTGCCGTGAACACAGGAACATTGTCTGCATGCTCTTTGATTTCCTCGCTTCCTTCGGTTTTCAATGATGTCTGGATTTTGTGGTTGTGAATCAGATATAAAATGATTTCTGAAAGACTATTATCACTCTCATGTAGTAGTTTTTCTCCTCTTTCTCAGTTTTAATAATGACACCACTCTGTCTGGCCAAGTATCTGAGAACAAAGCGGTCAAGGTAAAATGAGTGGAGATGTCCCTTCCATCTCTGTCTTTTTTTCCTTTAATCATTGGAGTGCATGCTATTTCTGCAATAAGCCAACACACACATACAAAAAAAAAAAAAACCTCATACTACTATGTGTATCAGTTCTTACATATGCACACACCAGACAGATGGTTGGAGCTGTGCTCTGACAGAGGCTAAAGCACAGGGCACCTCCACTCTTCAAAGTCTCTTCGCCTCTCCTCGCGTTGCTTTTTCAAATGCCATCTGTACCCAGGCTCACTAATGTTACTTAAAACAAGGACATTGCAGTTTTTCTGCCTCTAATTAGAAGCCAGCAGGAAGAGGGTCTCTTTTTCACTCTGCCATATTATAAAATGCTTTAGAAAGGTAAGTGTAATTATTTATTACAGTTGGCACACCGTAGTTTCTTACATAAAATACAAAAGTCCTTAAATGAAGAAGTAGAATACCCCCTAAAAACAACAATATGTCAGCTGTAGACACATGTATTCATGCTTGTTTCTGTCTTCTTAATTGTGTGGCCCTGATGACAAGGATAGAGTTCACTAGATGGATGAAGGTCTGTGTGTGTTTGAAAAGGAAACAGAAAGTGTGCGTATTTCATTACCCGGCAGCCAGGTTTCTCACCTCTCCTTTTTTCCGGTGCTCTCAGAGGAGCAGTCATTTCTCTTTGTCAGTCAGTCACTGTTTGGGGAAATGATAGTGGGTTTTAGAGAAATAGTGGCTTTGTTTGGGAAGGAGCGAGCAAGAATAGCACAGCTTCCTTTCATCATCATCCTTTTTTCTGTCACCTCTTTACATTCTCCTCTGTCACCTTCTCTCTCCTTTTGTCCTTTCCTTCCTTTACTCCCCGTCTCCACTTTTTGCACTCTCTCCCTTTTTTCTTCTCAATCTTGCCTTTCCCCACCCCGGTACTCACTCCTCGTCTCCCCCATCTTCTCTCCTGCTGTTTCCCCTTGCCCTAGTCTGAGGTGGCGTGTTATTAGTAAGGCAGACAATGTGCCTGTCGGTGTGTGTTATAGAGAGATAAGCACAGGTAGAGAGAGTTACGTAAGCTTCTGTTGATTACTGTGGAGGAAAGGGAGGCTAGAAAAAGAGTGAGAAGGGGGAGAAAGTGAGTGAGGAAGACAGACTGCTGTACTTTAGTAAGTACATTGTGCTCTAATGTCAGCGGTATGGCTGGCAGGTGCTTGATAAGTAGAGCCAGGCTTCTGGGGCTGCTTGAAAGGACAGTCACAGGATTTGGCTTTTTAGATTGCTAGTTTGTTTATGTTGTTGTGTTTAACAGGAGGAAAATAAACTGCTCTCATGGTATATTGCACTAATAAGGCATGACAAAGGTTTAAAAAAGCTAAACAGGGCAGGACAAACTGAATATTGTAAGCTGTGTTTGTTTTAATCCAAAGCAGCTCAGTGATTATAACATGAGCGTAATTTGGTTTTAGTCAAAGTTCTAAACAAAACAATCAGATCTAATCCTAGATGCTATTGTTGTTTTCCAAGGCTCTAGACTTCCATTACTGTCCAAAATTTATTTGAGTTTTCTAGAGTGATGTACATTTTGTTACTAAATTAGTATCACAAATAATTTTTCCCAAATCCAAGTTTGAAATTAACTAAATAAACACTTTGAATGCCTAGTTTTCTGCCTCCAGCATTTCATTGGTATATTGTTGCGGTGTAGCCTATTTTACCCAACAAACTACTGAATGACTTAAATGGAGTCAGATACGACTATAGTGCAAAGTAATTTCTTTTAAGTCATGCTTGATATATAAACCATTTTCATAACAATTAAAAATGGTGTATATGGCAGCTATGAAAAGGCACTATGTGTCTGAAAAATATATAAACATCCAACCTGTATCACGTAAAGGTTGGATTTACAACCTTTACATGGCTAGAAAGCACCTATTTCTAGCTACTTTACTTTGTACACATTGTATATTTTACCCTATTAGAAATAAAAAAAAATCTTCATTTATGTTCAAAGGAAAACTATACAAAAATATTAACTTTCAATGAATTAAACAATGTGCTTTTTATTTCCTCTAATGACTTAATATTTGTCCATCCATGTATTCACATCATCTTCTTCAGCATTCTCTGAGTCAGAAGATTTTTAACATTGTTTTAATGTTATATGAAACCATGCTGTGAATCTATATTTTAAATATTTGCTGTCGAGCCTAAACATATGATAGTCCAAGGTCCTTCTGAATGAACCAAACATTACTTACTTATTGTCCATCTCTCCATTTTGGGCACTAAAGTAAGTGCATTAATTTAATCTCTAAATATAAATATAGTAAAACATACATACTATAAATTTAGAGGCAGCTAATTAAACTTCATTAGGTTACTGACCTCTTGACTTTTGATATGTTGTGGATGGCAGAAATAAGGAGCAGAATGATGGCTAACTGGGGTATAAATACTAATAGGGGCAGTGTGTACTTTCCTTTAAGTAAAAACATTATTTGATAATACGAGAATGGGGACAAATTACCCAGCAATAAACCAAAGAGATTAAGGAAGACTGCAAAATTTGTTTTGCCAGACAAATAAACTAAAGTAAATCAGACTGAAAGCTCTAAATGTATTATTATTTTGCAGATAGTTCCTCAAACAGCCGTTTGGCATTGCTCCTTTACAGAGCTCCTCAGGTAGTCTTATCATATCAAGCCTTCTTCCTGCTGATCTCTTGGATTAGTCTATAATTTGCCTGCTCATTTTAGGCAGCATTCTCCTCCTCCTCTGCTTCCTGGAATTATAGTTTTCAAAATTTCTATCATTAGGGGAAATGACAACCTCTGAGCCATCAATTTCTCTGAAAATGGCAAGGTTTGCTGAAGATTTGGCTCAAACTATGCATGTTTGCAATATTTACAATTTAAATGGGTTCAGCAGCACAAAGGCAAGTTCCCCTTAGAAATGTTAGGCAAACAACGCAATGCCCTGAACCTTGTGCTGATCTTGACAATTGTTTGTTTTTCTTTGCGACAGTTTTTTTTCCTGATACCTGAATTTCAGTAGAGACAAACTATTTTCCACCTCCAACATCGAGTTGCAGGAGAGCGATAATGAAACATATCAGGATTGGCCCGTTTCCTGCAAAAATGAATGAAAAAAAGAGTTTAAAAGATACAAACTAAGGATCTGAATAAACCTGACATGTTAGTAAAATACACCTGGTGTGTAACAGTAGTATTAGATAGAAAAGGGCTCATTGAGATGGTGAGAAGCTTGAAAAAGTACAGAGTTCAACATGTTGTGGGTTTAGAAGTTTATAAAGCAAAGGCTTCAAATGCCATGTATTCTCCTGTTTATATATTTATTTTGGATAAAAGAAGGGCTTGGAAAATAACATGGTTTTCATGTGCATTTTCACAATTAAAAAATGGAAAAATGTGGCAGGCATTTGTTTTCAGCTCCCCTGACTCTAAAGAACTGCCCTTTACTGCACTGGCAGGTCCAAGTTTTGAGTCTTACAACATGATTTGTTTCCAGATTTAGCTCCTTCTTCCCTTTTCCACTCAATTTCTACCGGGTTTCTTGTGCCTGCTGACAAAAACCATCACAGCATGCAGCCACCAGCCACTCCATATGATTCACCATATGGGGCGGCTTCTTTTGTGAATAACCTTCTTCACTTGCTATGTTTTCAGAAAAGTGAAATTTGTGTAATGGGTGACTAATTGTAGTCTTGTCAACAATTCTTCCTCCTAATCTGTGGATCTGCAGCTCCTCCAGAGTAACCATGGGTTTCTTGACTGCTTCTTAGATTACTGTTCTCCCTTCAAGGCTTGTTTGCAGTTTTTTAATACTTTTGTCTTTATGGATGATTCAAAAAAAACATTTGGGTTATTTTTTCATAATCTAATGCTGCTGTAAAACCTCTTCCTTGGTCTTCATCATTCTGTTTCTTTACTAATGTTCATTAACAAACCCATGTGAACTTCATAGAACAGCTGTATTTATACCAAGACGAAATTACAGACAGATGGATTCCAGTTATTAATCAGGCGAATTTTGAAGCCATTTGCTTTTACTGTGTGTTTTTTAGAGACATCACTATACATGGCCATGCTTTTCATATTTTATTTGTGGAACAATTTTAAAAATGTGCTTCTTTTTCCTTCCACTTACAACTACGCACTACCTCACGTGTTTCAGATGGCAATAAGCAACAAGGGGAATACACTCAGTTTGGATTGCGATTGGTTATGGAAACTTTAGATATTTTGTTTTATTGTGACAGTTTATTTAACCAGAAAGGGACTCATTAAGATCAAAGACTTATTTTGCAAAAGCATTCTGACTAAGGAAGGTAGCAGCTAAAAAACAGCTTCAGTTGAAAGAGAGTCCAACAATAAAAACACGAAAGATAGTGAAAACTGCATAAAGATGTAGATGTAGGTTTCTGAGGTTTTAACAAGTTTAAACATGTCTAAGTTTTTGAAGATTTGAGGAGTTTTGTGTTTTTTTTCCATGCAGAGTGCCCAACATACCTGAACGTCTTAATAAAAAGAATTGAGTTAGACCTTTTCTCCTTGTTGTCTAAAAGTATATCACTATGCATCCAAGACCTTTGGATCTTCAAGCCATGCATCGTTCCTAATTAACATTTATCATTATTCATGCTGTCACTTATTACAAAGCTAAGCAAGGAAATGCAAAAGAGACATGATCAGGCAAGTGAGTGGACACTCAATGTGGAGCAACATCCTGGTTTATTATCCACTTTGGCTCTCTTGCCTCCTTACTATGCAGTTCTTGTTGCAAGTCAATGGTTCACATGTGGATCTATGTCACATAAGCACATAAGATGGATACAATTGTGTGCTTTTTTTTTTATACAACCTTAAATGCAAGTCCTCTCTGTTCACACTTCATGCTTAGAAGCATTTTTCTTCAAGTCGCAACATAATAGCGTGCGTTCCTGTGTGTGTTTGCGCTGGGCCTTCATCTGTATGCCAAGCATTTATCTGGAGGGTCTCCAGTGAAAACCAGCTTAGGAGAAGCTCAAGGCCAAACAAGAATGAGGATTAAAGGACGGTACAGAGACCTCTCTTCTTTCTCATCGCAGTGGAGGAAGAATATGAGCAGCGCTCTCTCCTCCTTTAACTAACACTGAGGTGCCCTTGAGCAAGGTTCTTGGAGTGTCCAAGTGTCTTTTAGCAAAATACTTTTGTGAAATTGTGCCGATTCCAATTATAAGGGAGAAACGTGCTGCTAGGGTAGTATTTAGTCCTTAGGAGAAATCTAATAATCTACAAATGCCCATTACAAGAACAGTAAATGGCTGTCGCCCAAACGGAGCTCTAGAGAGACAGCAATGCCCCTAATTTTACCTCACACTCTGCTCACACTCGCCAAAAACTGTAATAAATAAATGAATCAGTTGGATCAGCAGTGGTAGTTGTTTGCACTGTGCAGATCCCATTAGAATAGTTATTTTCTGCTTGTGACAACCTAATTAAAATGTACAGGTACAGAGCTGGCACAAAGCTATAAAAGAAGGGAGGGGACATTGTGAAAGCCTGACAGAGGAGAGGGAACCAGAATCTTTAAATGTGGGAAAGAAAATAATTTCCAGTGGAAAGCTAATGAAATTGTCAAACAGGTAAAATTAAAATACTTTGGCTCAGCTCTGGTAAGATCTGTGACTGAAATCCAAAGCTGGAGCTTTGTTGACTTTAAAAGAGAAATCTCAAAGATTAGTGCTTATTTGAAAAGTATTTAGAAGAACAAGAAATTATTTTCAAATAAGTTAATAAAGCAAATCGACAGAGCTGTTTTATATGCACTGATGTAAGGTGGCCAGTATTACGTTTTTAAATCACAATAAGAATTTATCATAAAACCAAAGCACTTAAAGAAAAGCATCAAGACGGCATTTTTAAACATCAGTTTATGAAAATTTGCTAACTTCCATCAGCTAGGAGCACTTTTACATATTTCAGATTTAACATAAAGTACATTTCATTACCAATTTATTTTATTCTACTTAAAACATCTATTTTTATTTTTTAAACGGTACACCACTGTGCACTGTTGTCCAAATAAAATGTATTTTTGAGTTTAAAAAAATGGAGGAATATTACAAAGATTTATCTGCTCTAAAACAGAACTGTAGCAGAAAAAATGTTCTGTATGCACACGAGAGTTGTGGAGATAAACTAATTTGGATGAGAGGAACGAAGCTTGGAGGAGACTCAGTTCTTGAAAAAAATCTAGATGCGTTGTTTTCTTTTATACTGTATGTGTACATCAGTAAAATCTGTTCACTTAAGTACTGATTAACATTGTAAATTAACTGACAAAAGTCTTATTCTGCTGCCAGTCGTACTGTGGAGCAGCATTATGTTCTCAATGGCACCTCCTACTGTTCAGGAAGACAACTGCAGCATGTCACAGCGCTGTGTTAAGAAGCACTACTGCGTAATAATTGAGAAGTGAACTGAATCATATCTACTGGTGGTTTCTGATACAGGTGATACTCAGGGTGGCATCTTTATGTTGATATTACATCATTTAACGAAGCATATCTTCAGCAGTTATTGGATTAGAGGGAGGGTGCACCCTGAAAAAGTCGGCAATCTATCACAGAGCAATACAGAGAGAAACAAAACAAACAACAATTAATCTACACACTTAAGGACAGTTAAGGTTGACCAATGTATGCATGGAGAACATACAAACTCAAGACCAGGATTCAGATTGAGAACCTTCTTTGCCACTAAATGTCAGTAAATGATCCTTTAATACAAAAATCATTACTTTACAGGAATTATCAGAAAATGTTCTTATTTCATGTCTTTAAAAAGTAAATCCAAAACCAGAGGATGACTTATTACTATGTGCAGCAGTAGAGTGGAAACAGGATAAGACATATTTAATTAATGACTTGCTTTCAAAGAGCGTATTTTTATGATGCAGCTTGGCTGGAAATTAAATAACCTTGTGATGCCTGCGCCCCGCTGAGGAAACGAGAACAAAAGAGAGTGAGATGGTCAAGGTGCTTCTCTGAATAAGAATTCAGGGGAGCTAGTGCCATGAGACAAGCCAACAGGAAGTGTATATAAAAAAGAAATAGGGAGCGGGATGGCATGTACAAAAATGTGGAATAACAATAAGGAGAGCTTTTTAAGTGTGAGAAAGAGGCAGTACACAATGACGCCTCAAACACAACATTGGCTTCTTTCTTACTGCCTTTCTTTTATTCAGCTTCAGTCACACAGGCATGTCTGTGTGCACACAGTATTATGTAAATAGTCTCTTCGGCAGAGTGCTGCTGTCACTGAGTGAGCATCCTCTGGGCCATCCAGGCAACCTCATTAAAACAAGGCAAAGCATCCATTAATAGATACCAGTGTGCATGTACACATATGCACGCACACATCCATACGTAGACAGTCAATAAAACACACAAAGCATTCACAGACACCAATAAAGGACCTCCTGGGAAGCACATCTCTAAATGTTCCTCTTAGGTGGCAGTCAAAAAAGTGTCGCCAAGGAAACGGCTTAAATGTCACTGAGAGCAATGCACGAAGAGAGTGTGGTGACCGTGACTGCAGACAGTAGAAGAAAAGAGTGGACAATGCAGCTTTAAACTGAGGAATTAGTCTGTAGTGTGAGTTATTCTTATGCTAAATGACTTCTTGAGGGGAGCAGGTCTTTATAAGAGCCAGACTTTTATTAATAAGATATAGAGTTCTTATAATAGTAGCAGTTTGGTATTTGTGAAATCTTCATCTCTACCATACATGGGAAATTACATTGCAGACAAAACCGACTGTCCTAGATGAGAGATTTGTGGGATCATGATTTTTTTAAAATTAATGTCCAAAAAACATGTCTTTAGTTTGCTTTGCTTGTTTTTTGTTGGAATATTGAAGAACAGTATGATCTGTCACTTGATGCTGAAACAGCATCCCAGTATCAAGTGTGGTTTTGTCTCAGAGATGCACCATGAGTCCATACAGAGCAGAAATGTGCTGCAAGCGTATTTGAAGATGAGCAATTTGTTCTGATATCTACCGAATGAACATCAAGTATAAAAGGGCTGAAGGGGCAAGTTAGCACAAAACTGAATTAGCAGAAAAAATCATGTTAAGCATGAAGTGCTCCTAACTGGCTGGTGGCTATGCTATCAAGTAGATTTGTCTACAGTCACTTCATTCACTCTGGGAGATGCCATTTCGCTTGTTTATGTTTGTATTTGGCAATGCCTCAAAACAACAACAAAAAAAAATCATCCGTAGAAAATGAATTTATCTTCTAAACACCTGAAAAATGACACTTTTTAAATGATTAATAAGTAATGTGTAGTCAGACTTCTTTTTCAGGACAAATGTGGCATCTCTTTACAAACAAATACCAGTTTATTCTGCCAATAAACATATTTAGGATTCTGGGTTTTATGTTTGTTTAAGTTACTAAGACACTCATAAATTTAGACATTTTTCAAAAAGACCTTAAAAATCTTAGATCGAACTTACTGAAACTCATACAAGCCCAAAGGGTTTTCCAAAGAACTATTCTGTGATTAAATTTCTGAAGCAAGAAAGGAGAAAGAAAGAGTTTGAAAAATGTGATGCCTGCATTACGATACAAACATATATGCATGTATAGGTTAAACTTTAACATTCTGTTTGATACCTGTAAAGTAAAAGGAGCCCTCTGTCTGTTTTTGATCTGCTGGCCCCGCAGGTGGCTCCCGAGGTGTGGGCTTCATCCGCTTTGATAAGAGGATAGAAGCGGAGGAGGCCATCAAGGGCCTGAACGGCCAGAAACCTTCTGGTGCCGCAGAGCCAATCACGGTCAAGTTTGCCAACAACCCAAGTCAGAAGACCAGCCAAGCCCTACTGTCACAGCTCTACCAGTCACCCAACCGCCGATACCCCGGCCCCCTTCACCACCAGGCTCAGAGGTTCAGGTGAGTTGACCCAGGATATGTCTGGTAAGAGTTTAGGCAGATTAAACCGTAAATGTGGTTTTAAAAATGTGCTTCAAGCAGAGTTTACAAACTTCAGTATCAATATGTGCTTTATGTATCATGCAACCCTAGAAGAAACTGTTTAATGTATGTCTATTTAAGGATTTTATCACTACTGGGATGTATATTATATAAACCCAGGAGAATGCAAGAATAATCAAATATTTAGTCAGCAGAAGAAATGCAATAAGCTTCAATATTGACATTTGTTTTTAGTCAATATATCTGCTATATACTACAGGTTGATTTTGAAAATATTTGCTTCAAATGAAATTAATAGATTCTTTAAACAGAGGATGCAACGCCTACACACAGAGAGCATGACTCATCTCTTTGTGTTACACTAGCGAGGCTCATTTTCCTCCTGCAAACAGTCATCTTGCCAAATAGGTCCTCTGTTTAACAACAGCTGTGAGCTCTGCACCTGGTGCAGGTGTCTGACAGACCAATGAGAGCTCTGGGTGTGTCCACCCCCATCAGAGAGAAACTGTTGAGAAGAGACTGTGGGGTTCTGTCGTTCACAACTTTCTATGTCTTGTCATTTCACCTCCTTGCCATCATGACAGTTTCTTCACTGCATCTTTTGGGGTTTTTTGCCTGGGCAAAAACATGTATTGGTGTTAAAAAGCTTTAAAAGCCACACGTTTCTTTTATGTTAGTCATAATTAAACATAACAGACACACTCGTAATGAATCCTAATAATGTTGTCCACTCTTTTAGCTGCACAAAAGGACAATACAAGTAGATACAGAAGATTTGAAAGTAAAATTATTCCTAAATCAAAGGGGGTTTCAATAGGATGTTGAGCAATTTTCAGCTCCAATAGTTGTTTTTGCACAGGTTGGTCATTTTCACACTAAGCCATGGCTTAATTTTCTATACACAAACCCACTGCCTTAATGATGTCGCACCTTATCATTTCTTACAATTCACACTAACCTGAAACTGATTGGTTGTTTTAAATCACACCACATCCAGAGATGGTTTTGTCTTTCTCGCTGACACACATTACGCTCCATCGTCAGACTGGTTCAGAATTACAGACAAAACATGTGTTTATACATTTTCTTCTCCGTTACAATAACACTAAGCCGGTCGTGCTGTTTACTCTCCATCAAAGTCAGAGCTTGGAAGGTATTTTTCTTCTGCAGCGGCTTCCCTGGTGTGACACCCGAGCGATGTAGCGTGGCTGTGTGTCTGTGATACGCCAAGCCAATTTACAGGCTCTGCAGGAGAGCTGTCGTTTCTCATCACAACTCACAACCACAGGACACTTCCTCACTGTGTCCTCCTGCTCTTGCTCTCTGCTCCTGAGCCCCTCAATGAAACCTCAACACTTCTCAAGTTTTAAATGTGCTTGGTGAGCACTACTTTACCCTTTCTCTAAAACTGATGCCTAAACAAGGGAACTGTAAAAAAAAAAAAAAAAAAAGAGTGTTATTGTCATTTAATGTGTTTTTTTTTTTTAATTACTCAACTTATGAAAAAAGACTAAAACTGAGAGCCATATTAAAGGACCGATTGGGACTACCAAATCACTTGCAAAATTCTAAAATAATTACTTTTCCAAGTTGTTTTACAAGAATACTATTACTTTAAAAAAATTGGGAAAGCCCAGATGACGATATCAGGGATTTTATATGCTTTCAATGCATTTGTTAAGTGGATGTGTGTCTGTGCACAGATTTTTGACCACCACCTCAAACATACCGCTTTCTTGTGTGAAATCATGGGAAAAATCCTTGGCTAAAATTTCCAGATGTTGAGGAAAACCATCCTGACGGTGAAGTATGGGAAGTAGCTGTTGTCTAGATGTCATGCTGTTGGAGGAAGTGGTGCACTTAAAACAGATTAAATCATAAGAAAAGAAGAATATATGAAACATACTGAAGCAAAATCAGAAATAATTTTAGTAATCCTAAGGGATTTTGACAACTTCAAGAGTTCTACATCCCCCTTAAAGACTTTTTCTAACTTTTGTCTCTTCAGTCAGTTCAGTTTCTTTTCTAGACCATTTATAAACTGTGTAGCCTGATATGCTTAAGTTCAAAAAGCATATCAGATTTCTCTCTTGGAGTAGAGAAATCTAAATAAATATAATCTAATTACTGTGCAAATAATAAATGCTTTAACTCAGTTCAAGCTAATCAGACACTGCTTCTTAGAAAGTAGTGTCTTATGCAAACTGTTGCTTTAATATGTTTAATTTTTTTTTTTTACAACACTTTGATGCAGCGTAACATTTTAAGCTGAAGTCACATGTACAAATGTTCCCTTTTTAAATCCACTGTAGTGATGGACTTCTTCCCAGGTTTGAAAACAATGTTTCAAGCTCCGAAAAGGACCTATAACGTCTGACAAAATCACATGGGCCTGCTGTAACACGTGTTAATGTATATTGTACTTGTACAGCCTATTTCCAAGACAGAAAACATAATCGACTCCAACACAATACGCCAAACCCTACATCCTGGGCTTGTTTCTGATCCTCAGTTGTTAACTAATGCTAGTAATTAACAAATTAGCCTCATTATATCCAGGGCAGCAGCCAATTTTAATTGAACAGATTTTTGTTTTAGAAAAGAAAAGGAAAAAAGCGCCCTTTCCTCCATTAGACTGCATTGATGGGGAGCACAAAAGCCCTATTGTTTCTGCGGAGCTTGTAGAGGCAGTGTGAAGAGCTGGCAGAGTGTTTGCACGGTGAGTCTGCATCCGCGTGTGTTCATGCATATGTGAGGGAAAGAAGGGGAAGGGAGCAAGTTTTAGCAGCAGGTTGTTTTGTTGTGGCCCCACGGCCAGCAGATGTCTTGATGCTCCTAGGGATGGAGCACCTCTCCTCTGAACTTCCTCTCCAACTGACTCATTTACCCACAAAGCAGGCTGTTCGTTCCCTTCCCACATAATGGGCTAATTACTGTTTTAATGATTCCGCATATCCTTCTCGCCTCTGTAGTTCTTTGTTTTCAGGCTGCTTTTATATTTTGCGGTTATTCTAGGCAGGAAAATTGCTACAACGTAGAGTAACTGCACTATGATCTTGGATTAAATAGATCTACAAATAACACAAAATTTAAATTACTTGTTAAAATCAGATTTGCTACAATATAAAAGCATTGTTCGTGTTTAATTATTATTCATTTACAATTCAAAATATTTGATTTAATTAACTGCTAAGCTATAAGATAATTCTCTGCAGGATTTCTAATGTGCAAGCCACTTAATTACAGTGTAAAACTATCAATATTAAATTGTCCCTGAAAGATTACGACTGCTAAACTATTTTCTCTCTAAGGCAAGTTTTAGTCAAAATAGTAAGATATAGTTGTTATTCATTTACACATCTTTATCAAACTGGGTGATTATAACAGGAAAAACAAATGATGTTCACACCTAAATACATAATTCTGTTATCTTTCTGTACGAAAGTACGAAAGCAACTGATCTGTCCAGAAACCAGACAGAGAGTCACTCAAAGTGAGAAATGTCCCCCACAAAGTATGATATACTAAGTTAAAGGTATTTGCTAGTCTGCCTTCAGACACTCAAAGTAACTTGAGTTTATGTGTCTCTGAAATCTAAATCAGCTTCAACTCTTAGGCCTGGTTCGCAGTCTCTTCTTCATCCCAAAGTGTGAGGATCAGGACTCTTCTTCCACAGCAACCCCATTCATCCACATTTTTATGGATCTTAATTTGTGCAGTCACTCTGGAACATAGATGGGACATCTCCAAACAGTTCCTACAACGTCAGGAGCATGAAATTATTCAGAAAGTGTCGGTATGCTGAAGCATTAAGAGTACTTCACTGGAACTAGGGGTCACTTAAAAGACAGCCCCAGACCATAATCCCCTCTGTACCAAACTTTACACTTCACACAGTGTAGTCAGGATAAAGCTGTTCCTGTAGCAACTGCCAAAACCAGATTTGTTCATTTGAATCCTTGAAGAGTCATGATTCATCACTCCAAAAACCATGTTCCCACTGCTGTAGATTAGCCAGACACACCACTTCATCCAGTGCTTTGCATTGTTCTTAGTGATGTGAGGTTTGAATTTAATGTTCCTCCTTGGAAATGCAATCCAAAAAACTCTCTACACACTGATGTGGATCTAATCTGAAGGTCACATAAAGTTCGGAGGTCTGTAGCTACTGACTCGTCGTAAAATTGTCCACTTCTCAGACTTTGTGCCTCAAAACCTGCTGACCCCGCTGACTGATTTTATGCTACCTTCTACTTTAACTCAGATTTGTAGCTTACACTTTGTTATAAAGCAACTAACAGCCGACTGTGTAAAATTTAGTAGGGAAGGAATTTTATGAGTGCAGATGGCATCTTATCAGGAACAATCCTGGAATTCACTGAACTCCTGAAGGTGACCTAAATGTTTGTAGAAGCAGCTTCGATGCCTAGATGCTGAGTTTGAAACACCATATGGTTTATAGTCAGACTCCTTCAAATCCATATTTGAAGGAGCACATGTTTTTGCTCTTACTAGGAAGATGGACAGGAGTAGTTTCAAATTAAAATGATGATCAGTTTATTTATATACGGTCTGTAAATACCTCAAGGTGGTTTTAGTAAATCAGCCTGTAGGTATTGGGTTAAATTTCCTGTTGGTATTGGTTAATTATGAAGCATTCGTAATTTATTTAAAACAATGTTAAAATATAATATTCGGATATTAGGTAATCTTGTTACATGTGCGTTGTGATGCTCTGTGACAGTGGCTCTCTGGCTGCGGAAAAGCAATTTAAGTCAAATATCAATCTGGCTTTCTGTGGCCAATACCAAAGTCCCGGTTTTTACGAGTTCTGACTTGCTCTTTATAAACTTATTTCTGTAACCCATGCAAAGTTGTTTGTTTAAATGTTGTTTTAGTCCAATAATTAAATGTGATGAACAATGGCAGTAAAAGAAAAAGAGTTGCGAGTTCCCTGATAGAGATAAAAATTTCAAATGCAAAGGAAGCTAAAAGCATAGTGCAAAGTGATGTATTCATGCATCAAACTATGTGTCCAATCAAGATAAACTATTCCTTTTTGTTTATTGGAATAAATGCCGTGTCACCAATTTTTATCGTTGGGATCTGGACATTATCACCTTAAACCATTGCGCTGTTGCAATAAGCAAAATGAAATGCTGAGCTAAAGACCAACTGTCAAATATCAATCTGACTTTAAAGATGCTGGTTTAGAAGTTTTTCAAGAGCTGGTTTGTCCTTGCTTTTTGTATTCAGCTCAGCTTTTCTTTCCAGACAACTCAAACTTTATGGAGCCAAAGATCAAGTCATTTTCACTCCAAGTATCTACCATATATTGATGTTTTTATTCAGCATTGTACACTCCAAACAATGCAAATAATTCCTGCCTTACATGGGTTTAAATGTCAAACAGGAGGAATTAAAAGGTCCAGATTAAGTTTGTTTATTTGAAGCTTAGAAGCAATTTGTTTAAAACATGCCACTATTCGATTATGTTTCAAAATATGATTTTTAGAATAAGATTTTGAAGAAGATGATATGCAAAGAATTGTTGACTGTGAAAGTCAAGGAGAAACAACCTTCATGACTCAAAGTCAGAGTTTGTAGTGATTTTAAGAGGAATGAGGCGTCGCTGCCCAGCTGTTGTTCAATAAGCCGTGGCCTTTGTCCATTAGGCCGGAGGAGTTAATAAGACATGAAACAGGCCAGACCCAAGTGAAAAATGAAGGTCATTGAGTCACCAAGCAGACTGCATCCATCCACCAGGGCCAACATTTCACACAGCCCACAGGTTTCTGAAGCCCAGCGCGCCGACACAAACTGTAATTTACACTGGATGACTGCAATGGATGAAACCCACAGGCTGAAATTATTATGAAACCAAAACATCGCCCAAAAGCTAACCCTTTTAGACGGAGGACACCATCTGACTAACGCTCAGCTTTTCCACCTGACCTGTTATCACTTAACGGGTTGACCCTGACCACAAAGACAGACATTCACAATTTCATGGCTAGTTTAACATCCAGTCATGTTTTTGTTGTTCTCCCACACAGAAAACCAACTAATCATCATCGCCTCTCTCACTCACCATCATTCAAATGCCAAACCATTACACTGACAGAACTCTGGATCATTTCCTTGCCATCTCAGGTGTTCTCTTAATTAAGTTAGCACAAATTAAAAACCCTGTATAATCAAACTTCATTTACCTCCATCCTAATAAACCATCAGTGTGGTGGCATAACTTGTGCAGAAACCCACATGCAATTTATTGCATGTATAATGAGATAATGATTTGCAATGGTGTGGCATTCTGGCTTTACTATCATGCCAGTGATGCCTGATGCAATGCTGCACTCACACTCTGCCTGCAGTTAATGTTCTGTATGTAACTGCAATGCTAAACAATTACCAGTTTACCTGTGTAGTCTTGTATAATAAGTAATTGGAAGTTCCTACAATTATTCTGAATGTTCCTGAAGCACAATACTTTGGTTTTAGCATGTGCAGTGCCTGCTCAGCAAGCCAGTAACCAAGTACAGGCCATACTGATTGTACTGTAGATTCATGGACAGATGATAGCATTTTCTGCTGGGGCTCCTCAGTGTAATGGACCAACTTTAGATGGGTTTGTTTGTTCTTGAGTGAGGAGGTCCATGCAGTTCCTGCAGGGACTTAACATTAGTTCCATTGATTGAGTCGACCATCTGCCCACCATTAACCCCAGAACCCTCCTTCTCTTTACAGGCTGGACAATTTGCTTAATATGGCCTATGGCGTAAAGAGGTAATTAAAAACTTCACCCAATGCCAGATGTCCATGTTGACTCAATGATTTTTCAAATTCCTTTTTTCTTTTCTTCTTTTTCCTAATTCAGTTTTCCTTGTGGTTTTTGCAGTCACTTTAAGTTTGAATTTGTTCAAGGTCAAAAGCATTTTTAATTTTGAAATTTGTTTGATTTTTTTTTTCTTCTGTCGGTTTGAATTGATTCCCTACCAACCACCTCAGGTGTAACGAACAGAAAACTGTCAGTCTTTGTTTTCAGTGGTGTTTAATCCCTTTGTTTTGATTATGACAAGTGCTAGTGGTGTTTGAATTGTTTTGGGTTGTTTCTGTGTATTCAACAGATTTTGTTCTCTGGTTATAATTTCTAGGTGTGTGCATTTATTATTTTTTTCTTTTACTTCTAGGGGATTCAGGTTCTCCTACCTTCTCATTTTACAGTAACTCTAAAAGATGCCCCCCCTTTTTTATTATTAGAAACTAATAATCTGTAGTTGTACACAGTCTCTTCTGCACTGTGTATAACTGAAGAAAATTACACAACTATCTGTTACATCTTAGCAGTTTCTACACAAGTTAGGAAATGAGACGCAAGATAAGGTTGGATGAACTTGGATCCCTGCTGGAAACAGGAAATGCTGTTTCACTGCAGACAGCTCAAGCTTTGCTCGGCACCGCTCTTCTCAATTTCCTTCTTTTCGGCTCCCATCTTTCATTTTGCCGTCCTGCTACCAAAGGTGGTGTTACATAACTCAGAGCAGCAGCTACTGTGGTGATAGATGTTTGACATGCTGACAATGCCATCCTGCATGCTGCAAGCACAAGGGACAGAAGTCGGTTGACTGAAAAGCTCTGAGAAAATGTTAAATCCCTTTACCTAAAATGTCAGAATTAGACATGTTATTCAGTAAACTAAAGTGGTAAGAGCTGGGGTTGTTCTGCTTTAGAGGGGACAGAATAGATATCTGGTCAGCTACACTGTTGCTATGCAACCTCTGGTCTCATCGTCCCACTCCGATTGGTATGCTTGCATACATGTTTCCACATACACATGCAGGCACACGCCACATTCCAAACAGTGCAGTTTGAAAACCTCAAAAGCATCACTGATTGAAACTCAGAGGCCTCCCCACATTTCACACCCTTCAGTTAGGAGAAAATAATAATCAAACTTCATAAACGCAAACATCAAGTAGCCAATTTATTTCAATAATTCAGCTAAAAACAAAAGTGAAGCTCATAACTCAATTTACATTCTTTATTCACACAGATTTATTAATTGTTTATATTCAATTTGATGAATATGACTTTAGTCTAATTCAATTGAATTTTGCTAAAGACCAATGACAAGGGATTTTTAAAACAGAAAAAGGTTATGTTGTGGCAACGTTGCGTCCTACACATTCAAGGTAAGGCTGAGGACTTGATTGTCATCCAACAACAAGCAGCAGGTAGTCAAATTCTTTTCTAAAGAAGCTGGCTGTCCACAGTGTGTTGTAGTCAAGCATATTAATCACAAGTTGAGTGGATGTTGTAGAAAAAGGTGCTCAATAAAAGTACCAGTAGGTGCTTTAATGACCATGGTATCACTGATTTGTCACCAAAATGGCCTGACCTGAGCCCTACAGAGAGCCTGTGGAGTATTGTCATGATGAGAGAAAGCAGAGGTAGAAGCTGCTAATAAAACAACCAGGGTTTCCTTCACACCACAGCAGAACCACAGGTTGATGAGCTCTATGCCACCTTGCACTGATGCAATAATTAATCCAATAGAAGCCCCAACTAAATATTGAGGTACACATTCTTTGTACGATCTGTTTCTATAGGTCTTAGTTTCTGTGAAGCTAAATTTTGCATTGTATACCATGATTATAAACAGAGAATTAAATACTTGGTGTAAGTAATCAATATAACGTGCATTTTATATTTTGATTTGAATTATTGAAATTAAATGTTTATCTTTAAAGAAATTCAACTTTATAAAATGTTTTTATTTTGTTTTATAGTGTTTTCTGTATTCAAAGTTCAAAAATATCTGCCAGCAAGCCAGATGCAATACACTTAAATGACATTGTACTACAGCTCACCTGACATACAAAGAAAAGATCTTACATCATAAAACCCCTCTCTTGCACAACCTATGAGCCAACCCCTCTCAATGCATGCTTTAGATTTCTAAGTAACCCCAAAAAGGCCAGAGGCAGACTCTGCATGACCAAAGTCATGCAGGAAGGTCGCAGTGATTGTCGACCATATATAGACACGGGAGAGAGAAGGCTTGAGGGTCCAAGTGGCAAGCAGCGCTATCGATCAGTGCCACGAGCTCTGAAATAGAAGAGACCAGAACACCCTGCAGGAGGGGGAGGAATACACTTTGTACCTTAATGCCACTGGGCTGTAAAGTGCTTCCATTTTCCATTTAGTTTGCTCCCCTTTCCTCCCTCCTTTTTTCTTTGAGAAGGCTGCCTTCTCCCAGACAGCTGCAGCAAAGCGGAAATCTCGATTAAAGCACTCCCAATAATGCCCATAGTAGTTTCTTGTAGGGAGCTGGAATAAGAAATGAACCTTTTTTTTTATTTAATTTACCTTTTATTTAAAAGTGGTGGGATTTCTTTTCTTCTTCTCCCTTTTCCTCTTAGCGGAAAGGCAATTAAGTGAAGTCAACTGAGGAATCAAATCTCTTGCATCACAAGGAAAAGGGGGAAGATTATGAGCCGAATGAGAACAAATTTAGCAGGCTGCTGCATGATCTTTGATGAATTTCTGGCTATGGTTTAATTCAACAACTTCCTGCAAATTGGCACAGAAAGAAGCCACTTGAGGACAAAAGAGAGAACGTTCATCTGCATCTTCTTCAGCAGAAGTGCAGCTCAGCACAGAAAGCACTGCCGTCAGTGCTGACAGGGGAGCTTTCAAATCTGATAAGCTCTGTAAGGCTTTAGTGACAGCTTTGAAAGTACACTACAAAACTGTACATTACCGTACATGTTCTATACGGTATGTTGTAATTTAACTGAATTTGTCTGAGATCAGACCCTATGTGTTTCACTGAGGAATTGGCTCTTGTGAAAAGGATATCATAGAGTTTAACGTCCAAGCTATTACAGTTGAAGGAGCAAAAAGAAAAAAGAAAACAGCATTTAGTGCTAGTTTATAACAATTTTAAAGGAATAGTTCAGAATTTTTTAAGCATACTGTACTCTGCTTAAAACCATTATAAGCTAGTAAAAAATACAATTAGATTTGTCTGAACATGTTCCAGGATGAAACGATTTCAGTCTCAGAAATGATGTAGACATAGCTGCAGGTAGGAAGCTCTGCACCATCAGTGATATTCCTGTGTAGAAAGTACTAAGAACAGAACATGTAAACTAAAGCATTTCCATTAACAGCCTAATAGAAAAGCAAAGTGCTGTGAGTTGGGGCTCAAGGAAATGTTTTCTCATTTAATTTTACACTTTCTGAATTTTCGATCAGGCATTTACTCAACATGTGTTTCACACAGGAAGATCGTCTGCCTGGCAGGCTGCCTTCTACTTCCATCCTCTGTGTAAATAATTATTAGCTTTTTTGTACATTAAAGTTCAGTTATAATGCCTTCGTATGAACCACTATGATATTTTTGAGGTTAGAGGTTTTTAAGACGTCAGAAAAACACTTTGGTCTTCGCTTTTTGTATGCTATCTGTTAGTTTTATTCTATAAAACCAGCTAATCTCAATTTACAACTTGGGCTCTTTTTTCCCAATCATGACTTTTGATCATTTATTCAAGTAATTCAAGCCAAAAATTTTATCGTGTATCTATTTGTTTATATATATTTATATATTACAAATAGAGTGATAATTTTCAAGTATTTCAGTTTCTCTGAACTCTCTCTGGTTAAGAAGAGACTGAACATACGATATGTGACATTAGTAGATGGACACATCTGTGTGTGGCAGGTTTTAAAACTCTGACCTGCTGAAGTCCACATGTTAGAAATCTTAAAACTAGGGGGGGAAAAAAATTCTCAAGGTTTTGGTTATTGCTGACCATTTTCTACTAAACTTTTTGCTTCCACTCAACTTTCCATTAGTATGTTTGATACAGATCTCTGTGAATAGCCAGCTTATATAGAGGTAACTTGTTTGTTGCTTGTTGAAGGTGTCAGGGACTTTCAGCTGAACTAAACAGTCTTCCCGACAACTGTGCAAATCATAAAATAGCTACAACAAAAAAATTTCTTTATCAAGAATCCATTTTTATTGGCTTGCTATAATGTTACAGTTTTCTGAGAAACTGAATTTGTAGTTTTCATTAGATGTGCTGCATCATCAAAACTGAACAAAGAAAATGAAATGTACCTCTTTTTGTGTACTAAATCAATGTTATGTCACTTTTTAAGCTGAATTACTGAAATAAACATTTCAGTTGTAATTTCTAGTATAAACAAGCAAAGAGAGTTTCCTTCACAAATCCTGAACTATCCCTTTAATTGCAGACTACCTCTTTATGGGCTACAAATTATTTTGTTATTACTTATCTTCTTATGTTGTTTCCCACCATTCTGCCTCCTGTCTTAGGTTTTCCCCCATCACCATCGACAGCATGACAAGCCTGGTGGGCATGAACATCCCCGGGCACACAGGCACCGGTTGGTGCATCTTTGTGTACAACCTGTCCCCGGACTCGGACGAGAGCGTGCTCTGGCAGCTGTTCGGCCCGTTCGGCGCAGTCAACAACGTCAAGGTGATCCGTGACTTCAACACCAACAAGTGCAAAGGCTTCGGCTTCGTCACCATGACGAATTACGACGAGGCGGCCATGGCCATCGCCAGCCTCAACGGCTACAGGTTGGGTGACCGCGTCTTGCAAGTCTCTTTCAAGACTAACAAGACACACAAGTCCTGAACTCTCGACACACAGATGCAGATGCAGATGCCCCGCGACTTTGTCTGCTCTAAATTTGCCCCCCGACCCCTCCCCTGCACCTCCACTCGTCCCTTAGGTCCCTCCAACCACCACCTCCCTTCTACAGCCATCCAACACAGCAGAATCAAACTCCTGGAACAGAAAGCAGCCAACAAACCCTCTAACAAATTGAACTAGAAATGGCTTATATTATAACTTTGGACCTATAAGCCAACGTTGCCTGAGTATTACAAAATTAAATGATGAAAATGTTGACGAGTTTTTTCGAAGCTCCTGTGATAATGCAGGCTTCTCTTTATTGTATATTCTTTTCGTTTGTTGTGGTTGTTAAAAAAAATTTTCTCTTCTGTGTAAACAGTAGCAAATCCCCGTATTTCAGAGAAGAGATCTTCCTTTTTAAGATCGGAACCTTTTCTCTGTCTTTGATTCAGGATTTAATTTTCTTTTGTAAATCCGGATCCACTGTCGTTAGTATTATATACCTCCCCTGTCAATGAAAGGGAGGGGGCTCTTTTTTAAATTGGTGAAACCATTCATTCATTTGTAGCGTGTATTTAAAAACTTCCCCTTATTGATTATAGATGGGATTCTACGATCCCTGAAACTCAGATGTAGAAAAAGAAAAAAAAAAAAAAGAGAATTTCTAACATTGTTTTTGTTTTGTATCGCAAACAAAACATAACGTCTTTCCTCACTGGGATTTAGGGAGATGGGGTGAGGGAGGGGATGGGTTAGCTTTCCTGATGACATGTTCAGTAATTTAAGATAATAAAAAAAAAAATAACACTGTTGCCAAAGAGAAGATCTCTTTGCTTGAAAAAAATGCATTTAGAAAAAGATAAAAATAAATAGAAAGAAGATCTATTTTTATAAATGATGATTAAAATAATAATTATTGAAGAATTTTTACAAGAATCTGGATTTGAAAAAAAAAAAGGGAAAAATATTTTGACTGGCTAACTGGGGGGCCGGGGCGGGTGGGAGGGGGCACCACCTTGTCTTGTTGTTCTGCTGTGGTACTTTCTAGGATCAGAGGTTGTTGTTTTTTGGTGATGCCGAGTCGGTCGGGATTTTGTAGAAAGGAGGATTTTGTGAAAAAGAGGATGCAAACCAAGGCAGGTGATTTTGGTAATTTTTTCACATGTGTACTAGTGCATAATTATTCAACAGCGATACCCAAAAGGGAAGGGAAAGGGGTCTTTCCAAGGCCTAACAAACCTTATAGTCCAGAGCCCAAAGCAAGAAGACCCTTTTGTCCACTTGTTTTCTTGTGTTTCGTCACGAGTCAATATATCAGTACATAGATATATACACATCTATCCATTTAAAGAGCTTACTATACATTATCTATATCATTTCCTTTGCTCTGCGTTTGTGAACTTAACATTTGAAGAGAACTTCCTTTTAGCGATCAACCGTAGGTGCTATACTACATTATTCACATATCTTAAATATTCAACTTTGTTGTTCTATGTGTTGTTTAAAGAAAAAAAAATACTTTGATGTTGGCATTGAATTGAGCTGCTGTTCTTTGTTTAATATTTGTTTAATGTCGGCCCACAAATCCGGTGACACCATTTCTATGCGGAAATTAAACTAGCTTGGGGCCTTGTAAGAATCACTGAACAAATTTGTACATTTTTTTTTTTGTTTGTTTTGTTTGGCTTGCTGACTTTTAGGTTACTCGCTGAGCGTGAAACGTTTGTCAAAACTTAATGATGATTAGCTAGTTCCGTTAGTCTAGATATTTTCCTTAAAAAGGATCTATGACAAATGTGTCTTTATTTGCTGTGTACAAATAGATGATATATATAAATATATATACAGTCTACATTTGTTTTACAATATCTACTGTACTTATCTGAGTTGTCACTGTTCTTTCGTTTGAGCTTGTCTTTTTCATATGAAGTGGTGGTTCAGTTACTTAGAAAAAAAAATTGTGAGGAAACTGTTCAATTGTTGTCATGTTGCTTGTGGAGAAAAAAAAATTGGATTAACTTTTAAGTTAACTACTGCGGCAAAAGAAACTGAACAAAATTTTGAAGAATATAAGTGTATTTGTTTATTTCCTTATCTATTTTTAAACTATTTATTTTTTCTATTTATTTCTATTTATTCTATATTTATTAACTGCTTAATTTATCTGTGTATTTATGTATTTATTTGTTTCATTGTCTGTGTATTTGCGTGGTTCTGGTACAGGGAGGGGGGGCGTTTCTGAGCAAAAGGGAACAAAGCGACTAGTGGAGAGGCTCTTCCAGTAGTCCACTGCACTGAGAGAACTTTTAGTATGTTTGTGCTTTGTACCAATATATCAAAATTACAATATAAAAAAACCTAAAAGTCAAGAAAACTGAAAAAAATGTCTGGAGGGTTGGGGGACGCTCTTCCCTTATTACTAGAAACAGTTACTCGCTATGCATAACCTAGTTAATAGTTAAATTTGCTATTGCTTTTTTCCTTGTCTTGTTAAAAATGAAATCTCTAGATCTTTTTCAATAAAGTTTAGTCTTATTAGAATGTTATAAACAGTCGTTCTGGTTCAATATAACCTGTGATAAGTTTGTGTAGTTCTAAAAAAGCCACTCCGTCCACACCCTCCCTCCACTTACTACCGCTTTGTGATGAAACCTTATGCAAAAATGTGGGTCTGAAAGCATAGTTTTCAGTTTTCAGTAAAAAACAAAAAGAAAAAAAAAAAAAAAACATTTTTATTCAACATACAGCTCTTAGAGGCTTGGGTAGATTTACATTTTTTGAAATTGTTATTTGAGGGTCATTCATTGCACTGGACTAAACAGGTCACTCAAGAGTCAAAACTTATTTTTAAGAATATTCATCATGTTTTCAAATGACACACCAACAAATCTTTTAAAAAGTTGTTACCATTGCACACAAACTGCTATTTGCAGCAGTTGTTGCTATATTTGAGAAATACTCTGGAGGTATAAAAGGGGATTGTGCTGAGTCTATATTTTATATACTCTAATATGATATATATTATATATTTTGAAAGGAGAAAGGTAAGGAAAAGGTTCCAGAAGTATAAATATAAGGAATTGGATTTTTTTCTGTTTGTTGTTGAGGCTTGAAAACATGAAGGAAGTGTGTTGGGGAGCATTTGAAACGTTCACATGCGTAGCTACATCCTTCTGTCCCATCTGGAAAAACCGGGTCATCTCTCTCTATCGTCATCCCCATTTTCCGATCACGTCTAAACAGCAACAGACCAACCAGACCCCTTCACGCTCCCCTCCGCCGGTCGGGAGCCTGAATTATGCAACGACCCCAGTAGAATGTTCTGATGTATGGATTTCGTACTCTGTGTGACTTTTTCAACTCTTAGGATGCGTGCCTGTGTTCCCGCCTGAAAACCACGGTGTGCACGTTTGTGTGGACGCAAATCTGTGCACGTTTGTACGCATGTTCCTTTACGTCGACGTGAGCGTGTCTGTCGGCATACCGAAGTAGATTTATGTGTGAAGTGGAAATGCTTTAAATGTATTCATTCAGTGCACACCCTTGAATGTGTGTTTGGGAGTATGTGATGGAGATGTCAAAGGGTGATTGTTTAGAGTCTGTGTGTGCGTGGGCGTGCGTGTGTGTGCGTGGGTGGGAGTGCGTGTGTGTGTGTGTTTGAAACATGGGGCTGCGTCACCTCGCTCTATGCCCGACCCCTATGGCTCACACCATCCCCCCGTAGCGCCTTATAGTGGCAGCCTGCCAGTAGGAACAACGCAGCCAGTAGTGGAGGAGGGAAGGTGAACAGAGGAACTAGGCTCTTCTTGTCAGTTTTCATTTTCCTCCTGAGACGTGTTTATTTACTATCTGAAAAATCTATAAACAAAATCTTTAAAGACAAAAAAGATGAAAAAATGTTCACAGGGCCCCGTGATCGCGGCTCTCTCTACTCTCTCCTGCTTATGTTATTACTTAACACTTATCAATGATGATTATTATGATTATTATTGCTATTATTCTTAGTATTCTTATTATTAATCCAATTATTGCGATGAATGACTTCATGTTATCCTTGCTAGTTTAGGTCATTTCTGAAACTGGAAACAAAATAAAAATCTTGCTGTAAATGTTTGTTTTTTCTTTTTCATAAAACTGTTGTGTTTAAATTATTTGTACTTTTGAATGTTGGGACAATAAAATGAGGTGTTAAAAACTGGGAGGTTGCTTGTCATTAACAATTTTAAATACTTCAACCTTTGCATAATAGAAACATAAATTTACATTAGGGCTGAACAATCCTAATAATAAAAAAACATTATATTGCCATAGTTGTGTCAAATATTGACCGTATCTGTTGTAATTAATCTCATTCTGATCTCTCTCTGAATGCTTTTTGTTGTTCAGTCTATGTGAGCTTTTACATTGTAGTTCATAAGCTCCGGTCTGGTAACGAAGGATAATGAAATTTCCTGCAAGTAGCTAAATACATTATGAAAATGTAGATTCTGCATGTAATATTTGCCCTGATATTGCATGGATATTTCTGTGAAACAATCTTCCTGTTTCACAGAAAGATTTTTTTTGTTTGTCATTACTATTATTTTCTTTTTTTCAAATCTCAGTCTAACTAAAATACTGAAATCAGTTCACAGAAACATTCCTCTAAGTAGAATAATCCATACAATGATGAATACACTGCCAGAGAAAACGTTACATACCTTAATCCTTGGTATGAGTGTAAATAATTCTGGTTTTTGAACATTTTTGTACTTTTTAGTTTTAAAGATAGGATGATTCCGAACTACAATTTTAGTTGATTTTATTGCATTTTAGTGAGATTTTAGTGTCTGGCAAGGCCATTTGAAAGACTTTCCCTTACTGAACAAATTTTGAGTGTAGATCCCTGTCTTGTTTAGTGCTCCAAAATCACCCTGAGAAGAAAGAAAATCCATTTGAGGATAAATTTTGTTTCATCCCAAAGTCGTAAACTAGGACACACTAAAGCACTAGCGCCTTTGTTGAGATTGAAGTGAAGTTAAACCGTCAACTGAGCATAAATGAAGTCTCTGCTCCAAACCAGACTCCTCAAAGCATGAATCTTAAACTGTCCTCAAAACCGAGAATCTGGGAACTTTTGCATATGTTCAAAACACATGAATCAAGGACTGACTTACCTTCTTGGCATTTCATTATTTTCACAGAGCTCTGCTAGTGACCAGATTAATAGATCTAGATGTATCGACACCTAGCAGGATGATAGTCCGCAGTGACAGAAGTAAAGATCTCTACTACATAATTTAAATCTCCACTTTCCAAAGATGTTTAGCCACAAATACAAGAAATGTTTTAGGAGTAAATTGCAGGGAATTCAAGGCTGCCTGCAGTCGGTACGAGGCTTATACCAACAGTCAAGCCTTGTGGTGTGGTGGTACTTGGGCAGTCCACTACTTACAAATTATTTAACTTCACCTCAAATCAATGCCAAGATGGTTGAAATTTGGACACACAACTGAGTGTTATCAAACTCACTTCAACTGGTCTGGAATGGAGAACGATATTGACTGACAATGATCATGAAACAGTTCTGTGCCCAAAACCAAATCAGTCCCCTCAAACTTCTGATTGGAAGCATGGTCAAATACAAAAGCACGATGTTTCTCTGTAACTTGCTATGATGCTCATCCAAATGTCAGTGGCAGTGAATGTATTTTTAAGCCCATTTGTATAATTTTACCCCTATCTGGATTAACGAAAACCTCTTTAATCAATGTATGCACCTAATCTTGGCTTTGAAGTTATTTGCTGAAATAAATTACCAAAACCCAAAGTGAATATGACATTCATGATGATTAAGTATGTATGTAAACTTTAGACTGAATAATGCCAAACCATAAAGCTAAGATTTGTTCATCTAACTGACCAAAAACCTTTTTAATCAAAAACAATCACGCTAAGGGCTCAGTTAAAAGGTTAAAAGCTATTCTGGTATTTTGAAATAGCTTTTTTTTTTTTTTAAAGTTAATAAGGAGACATTAAAGTTGCTGCCCTGTTACATTCACCCTTTTTGTCTCTCGAGGTTTGAAATTAGTTTTACCACACACCAAAAGTGCAACATTAAATCACACGTTTAATGTGTGTTGAGTGTGACCTTTAAGCCACTGAGACGGTCATGATTGTGAGGTAGTAACAGTGCAGACATAAAACGCACCGCTGATCTCACTGAGGCCTCTGAGGAGAAGCTGGAGGACAAAAGGGAGAAATAAAGTGCAGCTACATCACTGAGATAACACTGCCCTCTGCATTTCTACCTTTGTGCCACCATGTTCTTCATCCTTAATTAGAAAAGATGGTGAGAAGAAGTTTTGCAAGACGTGCAAGTTATTTTAAAGGCTTTACTAACTCTTCTGGCAGTGAGCATTGAGTGCAACAAACGGAGCAATCAACAAAATTCCACAAACAGCAGCTGCATCATTTAAGATTAGCCCGCAGTTGTCCCTAATCCTCCAATTATTCTCTGTATAACTATAATGCAAACCAATAAACCAAAACTGTAAATGCGCTGCAGTCCCATCCATTTATGGGAAATAAAGGATTATGATCAGTCTCATTTGGATAGGGAGATTGTCATTCGGGGGACTGCAGGAAGAAACACAACAGCAACTTCTTAATAAATAAATATGAATGTATATTTGTGAAATGACCAAAAAGCTTAAACATGAATTATGAGCAGAAAGCAAATGAGGTTCATCAGAGATGATAAAATAGAAAGTTTTGCTGTAGAAAAGTGCAATGATAAACATTTCACCATTAGACTAATTAAAATCCATCCATCATCTTTACCTGCTTGTTCTTGCAGAGTCAATGAAAAAAAGGCAGGTTACACCCTGGACAGGTCACCCGTCCATCAGAGGACAACACAGAGCGCCACAGGACCAAAACAACATGCACGCACACATTGATACCAAAAGGCAATTCAGAGTAATTAATTAACAACAAGGATGCTTTTTGGACTGTGGGAGGAAGCCGGAGTACCCAGAGAGAACCTCTACATGAACAGGAGGAACATGCAAACTCCACGGAGAAAGATCAGCCGACCACAGCCGACAGTCGCCCATTAGGGAATTTGGGGAAGATTGACAAGCTGGAGTCAGTACATTTAGCTGCAAGTCACTCAAGCACTCAAAATTTCTTATAAGGCAAAAGAAAACAAAGCTATCAAATGTTAAGTTTGTGGACAGACTGTAATTTAAAGTAATTTAAGGGTATGCCCTTAATCCCTGTAGCAAAGAGGAACAAACCTTCCAGTTTGCACATTTTCTGCCTTGTCACTTATACAACCCCTCCATAACACTGCCTTCGTCCACAAGTTAACTTTTTCTTATGTTTGGTTGTGATTCCTGTCTTAGGTTAATGTTTCTCTGCAGTGTATTTTGGGACCTGCACAATATAAGGAGGTAAATGTGGCAATGCTGATGTTAAGAATTGAAAGGTTGGTTATTTTCGTTCAAGAGAGGCCAGGGCTGCTCAAAGAACTTCATGAGCTGTTTACATAACCGCTGTCTTCCTATCCGTCTGTGTGCATCTAATGCTCATGTTCTTTCTGTATTCTCTTTTGTTTTATTTTGACCTTTTCTGTGATCATAAACAACACAGGCAGGACAATGTGGTCACAGAAACAGCAAGTATTCTCTGGTTTCTCTCTGTTTTACCAGGATGATATTAAACAGATCTAGCATCTTTGGTGACCTCATTTGAACTTTATCGGTGCGGCAAATGGCTGTTGCGTAACTCCGGAGCTTTTCTTGTATGGTCTGTGTAAAAAGCTGAGAAGTCTCCATTTAAAAACTGAACCTATCTGTTACCTTTGGAGTGTCTCCTCACCTGAACAAGTAAAACTTTGTCTTATCTAAATACTACAGTGGTTGATTTAAATACTGTTCTGTGATCAGAATATTTCAGATATTTCTAGGTGGGAACCAAAATAACCTTGGTAATCCTAACATAGATAAGTCTGATAAATCGTCAGACTAAATTTAACTTTAAAAAATGAATTGTGTCTGTTTATGCAGTGCGTATAAACGTCTAGTTTCAGCAGTTTTTTTCTTTTCTAAGTTAGTAATGTCTTATGAGATGCAAGTCAAAGCAGTTGGGAAGGATATCATGGTTGTTAGGTTGTGATGTGTTCAGCTGCTCCTCTTCCATGTCCTATTAACGCCTTAATGATCTGCATCTCTTTCTGAGGCCAAAGTCAATGGGGAATGAACCTGTTCATCCTTTTGAAATTACTTGCAGTTAAAAAGGCGCACTTACTTTGAAGCACAACTGTAGCAGATTTCAACTTCAAATTAATTTCAGCAAAGAAGCCAACACTTTTATCTATAATGGGGTAAAACCAAAATGCTTCATGAGAGGAAATATCTAATGAAAACAAGAGGCTTAAATTGCAAAGGAAGTTAAAGTGCTCTCATTCCAGGGAGTTGTTGGGTTTAATATGGCTCAGTTCTCACCATATTCTGTCACCAGGTGCAACCATATGAAACTGCCTCTCAGTTTCTATATAAACCCACTTTTCGTCTGCCTGGGTGAGAGCTGATCACGCTTACTGCATGGTGTGAATGTCAGCATCCTGCCGAGCTGTGATGTAGAAGGCTGCGCTGCCAAATGACAAGCATGAGCCGCACAGTCGGAAGCATATTATTTTATAAGGAGCTTCTTGTCTTTTACAAATCATCCACAGTCAAATAAGTGCAGTGGGGGGGCTGTTGTTGCCCTCTAGCTCTCCTTGGATCGCATTCCTGACATTAATGGGATACCTTTCTTCACTTCTTTGTCCACTTTATTGATTTCACACCGCCTAATCAAAAGAGACACAGCTACTCCATCAGTTATTTATTAACTGGGTTCCTCTGTTGAATGTGGCCCTTTTAATTTTCTGCTTTGGTATTCAGATAACAATCCGACTCAATGAGCTGTTTGTTTAATCATAAAGTTCATTTGGTATTTTGCAGCATGTCCATCATGTTAGTGCTTGGAAACATCTGTGTCATCTTCATCGGATAGCTGCATCTCACTTTTCTACTTGGGGATTTCTGAACCTCAAAGAAAGTTTCATGATTGCACACAAGTTCTCATATGCAGTTTTACTTTAGGTGAAAGGAGAAAGTGGAACCCTGGTATTTGCAGGGTTTGGGTTCACAAACTGATAGTCTCTGAATACTTGAGACCTCATCTAAGAAAAGTAAGCACTAATGAAAATGAATGGTGCTCCTGGATTGACTGCAAACAGCAACAAATAGTGTGTCAAGTCACATTACGCCTTGCTATTCCTGCTTCCCAACCTGCATTTTCTGCCATCAAGTGAATAAAAATGTAATCCAGGAATACGAAAAGTCAAACACAACTCTATTTTCATAGAAAATAAATTAATGGGACTGGAACTCAGATATCAGCTCTGTGACAGTCATTGAAGTCTTCCTGTGTAAATAGAGGAGGTTCATTTTTGTCTGTAAAGAAATAACCAGCAACTGAATGAGTATTATGTGTTTTATTTACATATTCATGGCATAGCTGTGACTGTAGTGTAGAGATATGGCATCATCTTACATGGTTTCCTTGTTTCAATAAACGATGGTATTCCCTCTCAACACACAATAATTATCAGTTGGCTAATTGATGAATAAACAGCACTGCATAAATTATGTGGGATCCTCCTCTCTGCACGCCTCAATATCACTGCTGTGTAAAGATCATTGTATGTGCAAAACAATATCAGAACACGTACAGCACAGTAAGTGCAGCCACTCCAGACGCATTTATTCATCAGGCCTGACTAATTCAGAGCAGGGCGCTTGAAATCCAATCACTTGATACTGATGCTGATGATCAGGACCTCTGTAATAGCAGGTCCTGATATTTTGTGTTTTTATATTAGTGAATTGTGTAACTGTAACGTTATTGTGGTGGATTAAATCAGTATAACCTCCACGCAGTTGTGGGTGCAAAAACTAAAATGTAATTATTTATTGTATTTGGTAGAATTAAGCCAGTGACAAATAAAACTTGTGACAAATAAAATTGCCAAAGTTAACCTGGGAAAGCTTTACTTTTTTTTTTTTTTAAGAAAAAAACTTAAACAGTAATAAGTATAGCCCCTGTTCCAATACATTAATATAAATGTCTCATTTGTCATAACTTACTTTCTATCTTATTTATTAAGTTCCTTAAGCACAGCTTTGTGACTTTAGCTTGTTCCCTCCATCTCCTGTCTGAATCATACTGTTGCTGTTTCTGGGTTCTGTCTCTTCCAAGTTGTTTTTCTGTGGAGCTAACGTCATTGACTGATAACCTGGTTTTGACCTCATAGTTCTGAGTAAACCTGCATGCTGAATTTTACTTGCAAAAGTGAAGCGTAGTTGGATCCTCATTCTGTCACCTATCACACGTCTGACAGGTAGAAAAAGTAGAATTTTTTTTATCATATCAAAGATGGTGAAGCGACACACAAACTGTACAGCTTAGTTTTTCTTCTTTAAAGTAACTTCCTTAAGTTTCTGACAATTATTTTTACATCCTCAGTCAGTATTCGATTAGGTTTAATCTTAAAAGTGTTTCCATCAGCCTGGATTACACAGATAAAGCAAAACCTTTGACTGTCGAGAAACAACTGGAATTCTAAAAAAAAGTGTGGAAAATTGATGTAATATCGTTCACAACTTCTCCTTCTGTTCACTGATTGACTCAGATTAAATGAATCCTTATAAATCAACATAAATGGGAGAAATTCCACTGAAAGGAGATGAGAATGAGCGGAATTGCGTCAGAAGACGATGACCAAAAATATATAAAGTTAAATGCAAAGTCAGGCTTTTTATTATTACACAATCTTCATTGTTCTCATGTTATTTTCTACCTGTTGAACCTGCATTTGGAGGTCAAGTGAAAGAACCGCATATATTGTCAGAAGAAGTGCTTTGCATTGTTCTAAAACATATACATTACCCTACTGTAAACTTCGGTTTTAATACGTCTATGTTCTTTTGCCTGAATTTTTTACATTTATTTTTACTCATTTTTATTTTATTACATAAATTACCAGAATTTGTACATATTTTTGTCTGTCTGCTTTAAAAAATGTTTACAAATTAAATCTGATGATCTGAACTGCTACTTAGTACTTGTTCAGCCTTTTAACCAAATACTCTTTCCCTCTTAATTTTTTCATATGATCACAAAGATCGCTTTGCCCTTAATGTTTGCTATTATGAACAGGCATTTCCTTGCTCACAAGTGTTCCTTCAACCATCACACATGATTTAGGAGGGAGCTATATGTGGTTTATGAGTCTGATGAAGAGCAAAAAGATGCAAAAAAAAAATAGTCAGGATTTGAGTCCTGCTGTGTGCAAGTCTTTTCTGTTCAGCTGAATACTTTTCACCCACAAAGATCAGTCAAATTATTATTCGCAAAGGAAAGACTATAAGGGCATATGTCTGATGCCCACAATCCCATCATTAATAGAAAGCCAAATGAAACTATGCAAAGCAGGACTTCAAAGAGAAAGTTCCTCTCAAATTAAATATTATTCCCCATCCGCAGTTTGACAAAGATTATATCAAAAGACCAAAGGCATCAAAAATGTTTTGCAGATCGCTAACTAGGTTTTGATAAAAGCTTCCTTTCGTTCTATGGAGAGTTCTTCCTCTCCACTGTCACCATGTGCTTCCTCAAACGGCGGGAGGGCTGCAAACTCAATATTTCAAGGCAATCAGATGGCCTTCCTTAGATTAGAAAAATACATTTCACCATTTAGCATCAACTGAATTTGATTAGATTATGGTATCATGTGGATTTAATCTCAGTGCATTGCAATAAATTATGATCAAAATGGATTTTATGTCTTTGAAAGATATTTAAACCAGCAAGCCGCTCCATGATACACGCTAAAGAAGGGTTTACTCACAGTGTGATGGCGGGCCACATATCGAGCAGATCAAGTGAGGTACATAAGAAAGACCACTAAAGTAGAGCCTGCCAAACCAATCAGTAATCAAAAAAGACGCATCCAAACTCATGACTTGATCATGCATGAAAAAAATGATGTTAAGAGCAACACATGTTAAACATTTTTCCTAAAGGCCAGCTCTGAAAAGATGAAAGCTGTCACTTTATAGGCTGTGTATGAAATTGTGGCTTGTTTAAGTCAGAGCATTTCCAAATGCCTGCTGCATATTCAAACTTAGCCCCACTGCTGCAGACATTTATAGTAAAAAAAAAAGAAAAAAAAAAGCAATGGTAGCAAGGCCAAGCAATTTGTTTCTGCAAATAATATCTCATAGACCACAACAATTAAACCTAAAGAGATAAATGCAACAATTAAAAATCTGCTCACCATCCTAACGATTCTTACTCACTCACTCACCTGATTTGTGTGCGTGAACCAGCAATGTCAAATTAACTAAGCTGTTTTGTAAATCATGCAGCGGAGGCAAACAGGATAGGACTTCATCTGCTGATGACTGGACCAGCAGATGGTGTGTAAATAATATATGTGGTCTCATGGGAACATCTGAGTCTGTCTCTGTTTGGTTTCATGCATCAAACCCTCTCTCCGTGACACAAAGTGACCTTTTGGATGCTGAAGACTGAACCAAATTGCTCTTTTTGATGATAAAATTGATGAAAGAGCTGACTGAATGATAAGTTAAAACATTTTGTCACGTATTTTTCTTCACAGGAAAGGAAAAGATTACACAAAATTTTTTAACTTTTCCAGTTTGGCGTGTATTGGTTCTAGCATTTACTGCTCTCTTTCAGTAGTTTTTAATAGATTTGAGCTTTTCATCGTCTTCAAAAAATAAATAAATAAAAAAATACTCACGCAGAAACTCCTGGTGGAAAATTCCCTTTTCATTTGCTTTGCTTCAAAGGAAAATCAGGGGGCAGATTCACAGTTCAGAGCTGCACTCCTGCTGTCTAAAGCTGGCAAAGATTCAATGTCTTTCTCAAGGGCACTTCATCTGGGTAGGTTCTTGTCATCATGAGGGCATTCTCCAGTCACAGTGTGGTTTCCCAATAAAGCAAACTGTCAGGACAGATAATGGAAGCAGTAATGAGATCCTCGACGTGTATTTTTTTTGTCTCTGTACACAGTAACTACACACAACCAGCTCTCTACAGACCTCTGCTGAAGTAGATGTGAAAACTGCGCATTTTCAATGGTGGGGGGAAAAAAAAATGTCTCAAGCAAACTGGATTTCACAATTCACATTGTCGGAAGAAAAAAAATCGATTTAAGATTCCCGACTAACAGGTGTGGCCTTAACATTTTGGTCGCAAATTTGTCAAATTCAGCCCTTAACATGAGCCTCGTAATTCAGAGTGAGCTCAGATATACCTAATGCATTCTGGATCTTGACCTTGAGAGTTTCCATTTGGTAAATACAGCAATGTTATTCATCGTCCCTCTTCCTTTCATTTTATGGAAGTTCTCTCCTTAACTTAGAGTGAATTGAAGTTGTAAAAACTGCTGTATTAACCAAAGCAAAGCATTATTTCCAATAACACACTTTTGTGTAAGTAGCATTTCCTGAATGCTTTATGTTGAATGAGCTCATATTTTTGGTGAATAACATTCATCAAGCTAAAATATGCAAATTATTCTGATTTTAATCACATTATGTTGACATGTATACACCTTAATCCCACCATTATGTCGTGATGGAGCCCTAATGGCATCTGATGACAAACATTACTGCTTTACAGTGCAAAAAGCCATGGCTCTACAAGAGTTAGTTTGTAAAAAAAAAAATTATAAAAAAAGCATATTTCCGAGGGGATTTACATAACGAAGACTGGGATGAGTTTAAACATCAAAGTTTTGTGGGAAAAATATCTTGTGATGTGACTGGAAGCATGAATAAGTCGGGCTCGTTTCCGGTGAGAGTTGGACTCCGCCAGGGCTGCCCTTTGTCACCGATTCTGTTCATTACTTTTATGGACAGAATTTCTAGGCGCAGCCAAGGTGTTGAGG
>CAEFZX010030290.1:0-11277 GCA_903066825.1 Alfaro cultratus | reverse complement strand
GTGTTAATTCATAGTTTGATGCCTTCAGTGTGAATCTACAATGTCAATAGTCATGAAAATAAAGGAAACTCATTGAATGACCAGGTGTGTCCAAACTTTTGGTCTGTACTGAATATATATATTGTGGCATTTATTGTGGCCCCACCTCTTGGGGGCGCCAGTACCTTCATGTTTTGTTCTTATTTTAAAGCTGGTAAAATTGGCAACAGCACATCTGACTGCACTGGTAATCAACTAAAAATATTTCACTGCTATTACTGGGGGGGGCGGGGGATAAATATTTGATTCACTGGACATTCAGAATTTAAAAAATAAAATAAAACAAAAAATAGAAAATTATCCATCCATCCATATGTTCCCCTTCACTCTTATCTGTAGTGGGGTTTGAATCGGTGCTGGTGCCTCCAGCGGTCTACAGGTGAGAGGTGAGGTCACCAGTCTATCGCAGGGCACCACTGCAGCTCAGGTCTGTCTGTGTGGACAAACACAGAGCAAGGAGGCAGCACATGGCTGTAATGACAGGCAGTTACAACAGAGACAAAAACAGAGCTGCTGATTCAAGATGGAACAAAATGAGACTGAGTAACGTGACCAGAAAAGCTGTCATCACATTCATACATCATTAAGTCCATATATCCGACATGAGGTGTGTCTAATGTAGAGACGTTTTTATTCATTACAATATAGTCACGGTAACGCTTTGTCATTCATGCTCAATTGTTATGAGTCCGGGCTAAGCCAAATAAAAGCCCAATATATTCCTCAAACTATTAAAGAAAAATAATTTGATAAACATTGTTCCTGACTTTTCTGTTATTTCCAACGAGCTGAAGCAGATGCTAGCGATGGGGTGCTAACAAAGGCTGCTAACGCAGGACAAGACAGGCAATGAGATGAAACAGCAGAGCAGCAGCTATGGAAGGGAATGGAGAGATGAAGAGGAAGAGTGTTACATGGATGAGGTGACAGAGTGGCAGGTGAAAGGAGAGTGTGTGAGCCGTTACAGGTTACCTCCAGTCAGCCTGTCCACATGCTCTGTAGAACACTCCTACACACGTAGGAACATCAGCGTTAAACGCACAAATTAGAATGAAAATTCATGTTTCCAACAGAAACCACTTAGGCTCGATCGAAGGAAGACTCCATCTCCTTCTATAAGTCAGTGTAATCATCTCATTCCACAGGTGTTCGATCACTTCCTAGTGGGTTATTTATGTTCTATAGGTCTTGCTATATGCAGTGTATATATTTGTGCTTAGTTGCCTGCTTCACTCCAGCGTACTCTGTCTTGTAAATTTAAATTTCTGTTTCTTAAGAGTCTTATCAGGCTTTTTCTCTTTTGGTTTCCAGATCCTTGAGTCTTGGTTCAGCTCCCCGAGTTTACCAGCTGTCTCCTTGCCACATTTCCTCAGATTAGTTATTTTGGTTCTTATGTCACCCTAAGCTCCTGACTTCTATTGTTCCTCCTGACTTGTCATTGTTCTTTGCTGGACCCATGAAAATGCTTAAATCCATTCATTTGTCCGCAATTCTATTTCATTTGTCTGCAATTCTATTTCTGCTTATTGTCCCATTACGCTTCTATCACCTTCCAATGGTGACAGTAGATGGACATTTGCTACATTAAGGGGCCTGTCCGCTTTATTTTGTATAAAATCCTTTTTTAAAGTCCATATTTTCTTTTCTGCTTTTGTGTGGGTTATGTAAGCAGCTCAGCAGAAAAATGTAACATACTTTTGTTGCAATTATTGTCTTAGTCAGACAGCACAAGGGAGCGATGACAGAAAAACAGTCACTACTTTTACAAACGTCTTGGTAAAATTTTTCTCCATGTTTTGCAGATTCAGGCTGCAGTTCTCACTGGTTCTTCGTCACTAATGGAAATAATTTTAACTCCAAGATGCAATGTCTGTCTCCACCCATCACACCGTAAATATGGCTGCCTTCTGCGGTTCACATGGTGTGAATTTAATATATCAACATCAGGATCTTGATGTTTTCATTACGATTTTGCAATATAAAATTTCTTTAGAAAAAAAAAAATAAAAAATCCATAGAAGTGGTCAGGCTGGGGGGCGAGAACAAATGTGCACCAGAGCCACTTCAAAGCGCAACATGTAGATTTTCCAAATAATTCACTAAAAACGGAAAATATTGTCCTTAACCAACTAAATTTACACTTATATCTCAAAAATTATATTGCGTAAAACCCTCCAACGCACTGGTGACCTATCCAGGGTGACCCCGCCTCTCGCCCGTTGACCTCTGGAGATAGGCACCAGCACCTCTCCCAACCCCACTAGGGATGTATTCCATGTTACATAGGTTGTGTGATAACGGATGGATGGATGTTGTGTAAGCATATACCACTGCTGCCACCAACTGTTTTGTAGGGGAACTTCTTGTTCCATAAGATACTCTGTTGACAGTTACCTCACCATAAGAACAACCAATCACATGGCTGCAAGGGCATCCAATGAGATGCCACCTCGTGTCTCCGGCCTCTGGCTCCACCTCTGCTTAAGGAAATCTGAAAAGTGGAACTATGACGGAAGCAAAAGATTAAGTAAAGACATGCAGTGACCAGTAGTAAATGGGCTTCAGTGCTACAGGATGGGTTGCCTTAGTTAGTTTCACTCGGTGGAATCAAACTAGAACGTTATTCATCTCTGCTGCTCCCTACAGCAACAACAGAACATAATGAGACTCTTAGGATTAACTTCAAGGACAAACCTCTTAGAAACACACACTGTTCACTTCAGGAGCAAATTATAGGAGGAAAAAATATACAAATTTAATGTATAGAACTATTTATATGTGAGCTACATAACAATATGGTTCTATTGTTGGGCTTGGCTAACAATATCAAGTGGATCTATATGCACTTATTATCTTAGTCTTATCTTGTTTGTGTGTTTGCTCTGAAAACGTTACAGCAGGATCCCAGCTGCTGCTGCGGTTTACTGGCTCACATTAAACAAGATGCAGCTGATAAAAGCCGGGTTTTTATTGGTGCAGCACCAGAGGAGGAGGAAGATAAGACCAAATAATCCCAATTTACTATGACATCTAATTAGCCTGATAAAAAACAAGCATCTGTTACAACACATGAATTTAAAGTAAGTTGGAAAAGTATGAACACACCTGGAATTTTTACACATTTTGTCAAAATCACAACATGTTTTACATTAAATAGGATGTGATTTATGCCATTTTCTAATTTCCAGCATGGATATAGTATATAAAATATTTGAAATTTGTTCTTCATTCATATACAGTCAATACCTTGCAAAGTGCAACTAAAGCCAGGGGCGAGCCGTTTGTGTGCAGATTAGGTGACTTCTAGTTAGTCCACTACATCTTATTTTGGGGTATCAAATTATAGTGGGCTGAATACTATGCCACACTTTTCAGATTTCCATTTGTGAAAATCATTGGAAATGATTTTGGATTTTCTTTCCACTTCAGAGGCCCGCTGTCCTTGTGTTGGTCAATAAAATGGAGGTCTGTGGTTGAAACATGCGGAAAATGTTAAAAGATTCCCTCTTGTTTTTTTTTTGCTAAACTCTGTAAAAAGCAAAATGTAAAAACACTAAATCAGAAGAGATTTTAGAAAACATGAATGAAAGCAGAAGGTGAAGCTTGACATTTTCTGCTGGCTTTGGAGTTCTTTTCTTCACAGAAAACTGGACTGTTCTGTTCTGCTCCAGAAAACTCCAGCGTTTTGACATCTGTGACTTCATTAAGAGTTCAAGAATTTACATAAAAAATAGCATTTGTTTTGTTGGGAGCATGTTCATCACACTCAGTAAACCTCACATTAATTCACTGTGTGTTTGGGTGAGTAATGCCAATATTAGAACATAACTCTGCTGGCAGAACATAAACGCTCCCTGATCCTAAAAAAATATACTTTAAAGACGGAGTCTGCAGATTCAAATTACCCATCAGCCACTGGTTTGATAAATCCCCAGATAGAGGCCTTTTGAACTCGTTAGAAAAAAACAAACAAAAAAAAAAAACGTTTGCATCTGTCCACATTTCTGGTTTTACTGCAAATGCTGCTCCACATATTTAAAATGCCTTTTGTTTTGGTCAAACTGAAAGATAATCCTACCTTGTAACTGAACTGGCTATTTTAATAGTCATCTTCCAAACAACTGAGCCATTGAGCAATAGACAGGAGCATTAGACAGAAGAGACTTAGTGTTAAATGACTAATATTAAGCAGGTGTTTGATCAAAAAGTGAAAATGTGAATTTGAAAAGTTTTTAAACTGAGTTTTGGGACAGATTCAATAATGCCTTCAACTCTGACTAATTGTTTGAGGCTTTTATTCTAATTTAAAGACTAACCAGTTCAAAGTAAAAATACCATTTTTTTATGTGGAGCAACAGTAGTATTCATTTATCACACATCTAATTAGCATGGTAATACAACCCCACTGCCATAGTCCTGCTAAGAGAAGCCATGTTGCATGCAAGGTTGTAAATAAAATAGTAGAATTCAGGGAACAAAGGTATCCAGAGCAACCTGGCCCATTGTGGAAAAGTCATTTCCATTCTTTTAAAATTGTGTATTAGGTGTGTTTAGCCACATTTGTGGTTTAATTTCACAAGTCAGAAAGTGACAAAATCACAAGAGATAATAAAAAGAATGCTAAACACTCTGAAAAGCAACATGTCAGGCCCCTATTTAAAGAAATTCAAAAAAGACCAAAAGCAAAGTCACTGGGAAGAGTGACAAAGACGCTGAAATGGCGTTTCATGACCTCCCCATTCAAGAGGTCACAAAAAGTTTCTCAGACCTCAACTGCCTAAGACTTAAGAAAATACTGTGTGAACTTGCAAGACAGAAGTGGAATATTACAGATGGTGTTGCATTTTTGTAAAATTAAAACATAATTTAAAACAAAACATTCTACTACCATAGGAACAAACAGGAGTGAAGCCATCTTTGCTGCTTCAGGGTCTGGCCAACCTCAGGTATGGCCAGACTTCAGTCTGCTCTCTGTTCCACTGTCACCTCAAGGTCATGACCCTTCAGTTCTACTGGATTTGGTTTTCCAGTAGGACACTGATCCAAAACACATCAGCAATATCCTTTGTTTCATTGATATTATGTTAGTTTTATGTGGAAAATATTCCATATCTCCATAATTAAATCCAAAGCTCTGTAAGCAAAATGTACCAAAAAACAAAAGAAAAATGTGTTGCCCAATTTAAGTAAAATAAAATAATTATTTCTATCATGTATTCTCAGCCCAGTGTGGAATTTTCAATCTTACCTTAAAATGCATCAAAACAATAGAAAGAAACATTAATCAATACAAACAAAACAGATGGAATGTTTTAGTTGTCATGAACCTTGCTTCAAAAAAATGTGTGTTCAATGCACAGAAATAAACTTTAATCATCATGAACAATGAAATCAGATTCTAGACTGCGAGTTCCCAGTTGTTAGGAAAAATTTGATCTTCTCAACTGGACTGCTGAAAATTGACACAAACATCCGGTAGCATTACGACAGAGTAGATATTTATCCAACTAGAACACACATCAGAACTCCTTTAGCAAATAAAAATGATTTTATATAGTAATTGGTAAGAGAATGTAACACTGCAGGTGAAAGAGGCATTTCCTGGTGCAGATAAACTGTTAATATTGTGTATATTATAAATCAGCAGCACAGTCTGACGTCCACCTTGTAGCATAACTTGAAGATTGAGAGACAACATATGAAACCTTTTCTACGGCAGGTCAGGCTGTGAAGTAAACAGTCACACCTTTATGCACAGCAGCAGGTTTACAGGTGATGTATCAGTTCTCCTGGGATTACCAACAGCTAACAACCTGCAGAAAAAAAGAAAATGTGTACTCTAGTCAACATGAACTGGTTCAAACTGCATGAAATGATTAAAGCAACAACAGTCTGTAAAAAAAAAAAAAAAAGAGCAGAGCAGCTCCTGTAGCTTGTACATTTATTGATCTAAACTGGAAATATCTTCCACACATTAATATACACTTATTAAATCTTGTTGTACTACAATAAGCTTGGCTTGGAAACTTAGCTTGCCCTAGCTTCATCTTTTCAGATAAATTCTAAAGAGCAATTTTACTTTGTAAACTTTTAGTTGAATAATAGTAGTTGAATTGACATTTTGGTTATTGATTGTTAGGAATACCTGGGTGAAGACTATTCCTGTGCTCACAGGCTCTCTATTTCCCCAATAACTTTATTTCAAACAAGAAACACACAGGAACAAAATAAAAGAAAAATAGTACAGAAGAAGATATAACCATGTTATTGGAACTTTTTGACATAGATTGTAAATTATGTCAAAACGAAATTGGTCCTGGTGGGTAGTAGTATTTCAATGGCAGATTACTTAGTTAAAGTTAGCGCTGTAGCATTGGCTTCTGCTACATAACATGCTGTTGAAGCTCTCTGGCGTCAGCAGATCACAATGTTTATGACGAGAGCTTTAGGGTTAGTGCAGCTAACTTTTAGCTAGCGCCGCACCCCACTGTGTGGAGTTATAGATCAACAGATGACAGAGTGAATCTGCACTGCACACATCCACAGAATAACCACAGACAACATCTGTCAAGCAACGGAGAATCTTTGGCTCCTATTATTTTCTGGAGAAGCTCAGAAAGCCAGTTTAATGCAGTTAGTCTCGCTCCAGCTGTGGTGAAATCATTCCTGGAAACTTGTAATTGCTGTGATTTTTGGAATTCTGAAATCACAAACATTTTGTCCTTCAGGAACTAATACAGCTGCAGTTTCCTATCTGAACTTAACAAGAGTGATAAAAAGGCACGAAAATCACTGTTATTTTTCGTGTGGCTGTTGATGCTTGCTTTCCAGCAAACCATTAGCTTTTTTTTTTATATTCCATCACATTGTTAGTAATAAATCTGTCAGACTCCATTCTCCTTGGTTTTCCAGCCTTTGACTGCAAGGGTCCCCCAAAAAAAAGATAAAACTCTCCAAAAATCTGGAAATTTTCCACCTGCAAGGACAATTGAAAGTATCTTTGAAAAAGTTTCACAGTCAGTTTAGAAAAAGTTTGACCCATTTGGTTGCAATGACTATAAGTGTGTGTTTGCGTGTGTTTGTAGCTTTTCAGACGGAAATTTCAAACCTTTAGAATTTTTTATTATTCCAGTTGTCAAGTGCAGCGCTGCTGGTTTGAGATAGCAGAACTGATGAAGTTTACTTAAAGTCAGCAAAGAGGTGGATAAAAATCGTCCAAGAAAATTTAATAACTTACTCTTGGTAAAAATGCATGTGAAAAAACACACTTTGTTTAACCAAAGTGGAGCTTTTTAAGCTCCAACCCACTGAGGAATTGTACAAAACAGTGATATGACTGTAGAAAACACGTTCCCAAGAACAAAAGAGGAGCTTTTTTCAAGCGAAAATAAGAAGGCGACACAAAAGAGTCTAAGCTTTTAGCAGATAAATGTCAGATTGGATGTTAAAGCTCTGAATGTGTTAGTAACACTTAATTACAGCAGAACAAGGAGGATCCATCTCTCTGTGCTGCTTTGCAGAGCTGTCTCTGCACACAGCCTGCTGCCATGTAATTGAGGCCATCATCTTGTGGCCGTGCGGCAAATGGCTACTTGAAGAACTCCCTCTCACTTCCAGGCTGTCTGTCACCTCCAGCATGGCCTCCTGCTTCTTGTCTTCATTCCTTTTAATCACTGACTTCATTTCAGAGAGGAGAGCTGACATTAGGAGAACTTTCCATTGCCATTCTGTGGCTCTCATCAACTGGCATTGTAATGGATGTCATCCAGCTGACTGGAGGACAGGCTGAATGGCTTGGCTGAAAAGGACAGTAATATAGCTTTGCACCTGAATCCGGATCATTCAGCTTACACTTAACTCTGTTGCCTTCAGTTGTGCAATACTTAAAGATACAGATTTTCCACGTATATTGGAATTTTAACATGAGTGTGAATGATCCAGTTATAGGGACATTTGTAGATGTAGTTTTGGGTCAACAGGAGGAAGGAAGTGTGAGCAGGGAGGAAAGATGATACTTTCTGAGATTTGAATTTCTGCTGACTTTAAAGCATGGAATTAATCAGATTAATCTAAGTACCTGTTGTGACCTAAAGCCTCTTTCCTGTAAAGAGTTGCCAAGTTCATAGAAGCAGGTTTTGGGATGGACACAAGAGACAAAAGTTTTCTGTGACAGCAGAAAACAGAGCAATAAAGTTGAACATTTTTCAACTTTCTTGCGTTGTCAGCCCAAGTATATGAGCTGGAAATTTCACCTGCACTAATTCTGATTGTCACTAGGCTGGTGACAGACTGTCGCCTTGGTCCAATGATAGCACTAACATATGCATGATAGTGATAGGAGTTTGTCCCGTAATTGGTGGGTTGCTGGTTCGATCCCTGCTGGTTCGTTGTATCTTAGGGCAAGACACTGCTCCATCCTTACCTGCTGCTGCTTGCCTGTGAAAAGTCACTTTGCATTTTACCTGATTTTTGCATCATTCCATGTGACAGACTCACGATTTCTGCACAGAAGAGGCAAGAGGTGGCTCACATATTAACAATAAATAAAACAAACAACAGATTTCATGAGTGCTGCTCTGATGCTTCATGCTAATCATAACAACATGCTTACCAGATTTGATCTTCAAAGTAAAGCTCTAGCCACAAACAGTATTTACAAACATTACAGCATCATTGATGGTCATAATTTATTTGGCTGCGATTGGTCAGCAACCTCTAAACCGACATGTGCTGACTTGTAGTATCTCCATAGACACAGTCACTCAGGGCCATAAACTGTTCACTCTGACGGCGGTCCAGTGGAGACGGCACCAGTCCTTCCTGCCTTAGTCTTTTCAGTCTGCATTTTGAATAGATGTCATGGATAAACACACTATTTACAATAACTATGACATACAGCAAATTATTTTGGATGTAAATCCTGTGTTTTTGTGACAGCTATATGTGCAGCAGGACCAGATTCCTTGTGAATATTTTAAAACGAGCATGGCCATGTTTCCTCAGTGACTGCTTAGTCTGGAATCTCTAAATTTGAGATGACTTCAAAGCCTCCCCCCTGCTGTTTCATGACATTTGTGATGGTGAGGCGAGGTCAGATGGAGTGACCGGAAAAAAAAGAGAGCAATCATTCTTGGTCTCGCCATTGGTGTAGTCTAATTAACATTTTAATTAACACAAAATATTGTTAACTTGGGGGCATCCTCAGAGCCATGTCTGGGACAGACTCATTACACCAAGTGTTAGCCTCTCTGCTGCTGCCCTGTGATTTCCTACCTGGGAAAATGTCATCTGCAGCATGAATAAAGGTATTTTGATGGACCTGATTCCCCGGTGTATAACGTCTTAAACCTGTCAAACATTTACTGCCCAGGAAATAAGATTATGATGATTCAAGTCTTGAGCCACATTTCTGGAGAACATGGAACACTTTAGGGTCAAGGACAACCGTTTTAAGATCTTAGGTTCATTCTTGACGGAGTACGTGTTTCTGAACTTAGATTATTCAGAGTGGATCTGAGATTCATGCCTTTTACTCTGTCCTTGACATTAAGTCTGAAGTTTTACAACAGTAAAAACAGCATGCTAGTTATAGTATTTTTTTATTATCATTTTTTTCTCCGAAGAGTTTTTTGCAGCGCTAGTGGCTCGCATTTTCCACAACAGTAGGCTGACAGGGGGGGGGAAGGAGAGGGGGGAGGACATGCGGCAAAGGTCGCCGGGACCGGGAGTCGAACCCGCGACGTCCGCGTCGAGGACTGAGGCCTCCAAACGTGGGGCGTGCTAAACCACTGCGCCACCACAGCACGCCCCAGTATTTTTTTGTTCCTTTTTATTATTTTGGTGGGGAACTTTCACAACACAGGTTCATTCAGAAAAGCACCCGTATGAGAGACAGCAGTCATGGGAAAAAGAAACGTACAATATCTGTAAATGTACTCCCAGAAAAATTGACAGGAAGTAGACTTTATTATTCAGTGGCTTGTAAAGTCTTGTTGAGCACCTATAACTTGAAGCATCTGTCTTTTTCTTAGTTCATTGAAAAGACATTTTTGCCCATGCTACATCATCGCTTCATTGTATTGATTGTGGCTTTCTGTTTTTGCAGATCTATCCCAAGGTTTTAGTGAAATAGTTCAATCCTGTTGAGGTATGGACTTCACCAGAGCCATGGAAACATCTGGTTTCATTAGTTTTCTACCAATCAGCTTATTCTGTAATTGTTCTGTTGATGACCCAGTTTGGGTCAAGCTTCAACTGTCAGACACATGACCTCATGTTTACTTGCATAGACAAAGCAGTTCAAGTCACCGCAAAGTGACTATCGCCATACATCGTAGTTGGTATTATGTGTTTATGCTGTTTTTTTCTTTTTCTTTTGCCAAATATTATGCTTTAGCTTTTGGCGCAGGGTTATAATAGTTTTGGGTTTTTCATTATTGTTAAGTTTTATTTCATTGTGACTTATTGTTAGACTAATTCAGTTAATTTTAATTAGTTTTTAGAGTGTGTTTGGTAGTTTTTATTAGTTATATACCATATTTTTTCTGAATGTAAGCCACTGTTTTTTTTCCCATGCTTAGAACCATGTGGCTTATAGCCCAGTGCGGCTTTTCCTTCAACTGCCAGGGGGCTCTTTAGCAGGAAGTGAATCACTGAAAGTCAAAATTGAAAATCAAAGAAGAAAGTGCTAATTTTCAATTAGAACAAACACGTGCTAGCAGCAGGCACGACAGAGAAATTTCTTCAAACTCATACTCCCTCATCATGGAAACAACACAAAGAAGTTCATATGATGCAGCTTTTAACTTGAGGACTATCAATCTGGTAGTACAGGAGGGAAATAGAGTCCCTGCACATAAGCTCAGAGGTTATTCATTGGAGACAGAGGGCTGCGTCATTAATAGCAGATTCATTAAGCCAAGAGCTGCTGAGGTGCCAGCGGCTTGTAGCCCAGTGCAGCATAGATATGTACGTTTCCAGTTAAAAAAAAAAAAAAAAAAAAAACTTTGTAGATGGAGCTTACAGTAGCTAAAGTGTGCACTACAGTCCGGAAAATACGGTGAGTTTGTCAGGTTGCGGTGTAGGTGAGGTGGTGAGACAAACGCTGGAGATCCAGGTAAGATGATATGGCGATTTAATGAAGATGAATATATACAAATAATCCAACAATCCGTGGCAGCACTGCTTGAGCGGAACACAGAGGCTAAACGCAGGTAGCACACGGCAAACGAGTGGATT
>CAEFZX010030289.1:0-59018 GCA_903066825.1 Alfaro cultratus | reverse complement strand
CTTCCCAGAGCTGCTGTTTTGATATGAACTGCATTCCACCCTCAGATCTTCTGCTTGAGGAAACGCCAAAGGTTCTCAATAGGGTTGAGGTCAGAGGTCGATGGTGACCACACCATGAGTTTCTGTTGAAGACTGTGAGCCTTCAGTCTTCAACATGTAGCAACTTTAATGCTCAGGATTGGTCACCTCCTCCAGGTTCAATGTTTTTAGCTGCACAGTCCACAACATTCTCTTCCGTCTACTAAGCGGCATTATTAGTTAATCGATTGGAACAAATTTCAATCTAGTACACTATTAATGAACAATTGATCGTAATTAATTACAATTAATTGTTTGCATCCCTAACCTTCTTTTACTGTGCAAAAATGTATTTTACATAAAGTACTTAACCTCTGTATGTCTGGTTTTCCCCCATACTTCTTCTATACTAATCTGAATCATGTAAAAAAAAACAGACTGAATTATCGTTGGAGTTCTGGAATTTAAAATCTAGCAAAATTATTTTAGTTCTTACTAAAATGTGTGAACCAGGAAACGTTTATATGTATTTACATGACATGGCCAGTAGGGGGAGCTAGAGGCCCGGTTATTTTCTTATCTTTGGTAGAATCTGTTTCAGTGAGCATTAACTAAAAGAAACTTTTCATATAAGAAAAGGTTTAATACACCTTTAAAGAAAGAAAAAAAAATTCATCATGAAGAGAAATATGAGAGTTATCAGATTATTTTTTGTGCTTAAAACAAAAAGAACCTAACAAAGTCTGGAAAACAGACTTTGTTATTAATTAATTAAACCTTTTAGGTTTCATTAATTCCCTGCAGGAGCAATGCTTCAGTCTAATGCTTTTGTTGCATTTTTTGCTGTTTTTATCCATTAGTTAATGCTTAAATTTCCGTTTCAGTGTTGATAAGTGGATCCTGGAAGATGGATTTAAATTGAAAAAGAGCAAACAAACCCACAGTAAGCTGAAATACAATGATCTGCCAGGAAAACGTGAGCACCAGTGAACCATGTCACACATAGATATCGACACACAAAACCCCCACATCATCCCCATCCACGTTCCAGCACCCTGCACTGGCCGGTTACCATGGAAACAGGCTCAGTATCCACCTCCTCTGCCGTTATTCCCTCACTTCCTGATTGTCTTCGAATCCCCACATCTGTCCATCCCCCTCTCCATCGCCGTCCTCTTCTGCTCCCCCACAACCTAAAAACACGTTTAAGGAACATTTCCCAACAATCACCATGAAGTGGAGCAGATTGAGGTGGTTTTTATGTGGTGAAAATATGTTTTGTTTTGTTTTTTTCTGACTATGCAAAACAACCTCAGTCCTCCCTACGCTGCAGGCTGGTCTAAAATTTATCTCATAATTTATGTATATGTGGTGGGAATACAAATGAGTAATGTTGCTGCATTACAGAGCAGGTTAAAATACAAACAGAAATCACTAAATGAGGATTTTCTCTCCTTTTTCAACCATAAATAATAAATAACATACAATATCAACATCTAAAATAAATGTTCTCATTTCATTGAAAGGCAACATTTCAGTTGCCTTTCAATGAAATGAAAGGCAACAGTTACTAAAAACCAAATATTTAGTAACTGGGCCAAAATCGTCAGCTCAAAAGAACTCAAGGGCTAATAAATATAATTTTTATCACTTCTGTAAAGTCTACTGAAGTGCATTGCGCTCAAGAAAAGGAAAAGAAAAACATAGGCACCTTATCTCATAATTACTAGAGCCGGATTTTTAAATTAAGATTTAAAAAATCTGGTAATTATGAGAAAAAAAGAAAAGAGCTCATAATTATGCAGTAAATGCCACAACTACAAGAAAATATCTCATAATTACAGTAATAGATTTGTAGTAATTATGGGGTAGGATGTCAAAATTCTCATAATTATGAGAAAAAAATCACATAATTACAATACAAATGGAAAGGTGCCATTAAAGTGGCAAACAAAGTTGCAATTTGTTTTACATACTCAACAAAAATTAACTAAGCATGAATTCTTTTAATTAAACAAATTTTGCTTGATACACAAAAGGAATTCAGCTTGCTTATTATTTTGGACTCAATTGAAGAAAACTGGAAAAATATTTATTCTTCTCTCTGCAATAAAAACAGGAAATAGGTCAGTCTTCATTTTAAAATGCTTAATTTATTTAGCCGCGTTTTAACACAGCAAGTAAAAGCAGGTTTGGGTGCATCAATGGGTGCAATAGAAAGACTCACTTTAGAGTGTAAGTCAATTTGGTCCAATTTACCACGACAGTAGAAGGAAACTAGAAAGTTTGGAAAAGATAATAGCTTTGTGTTGCATCTGACATTTTTGTAATTATATTTTAATTTATAAGTCATAGTTTTGTCATTGTTTAATCTTGAATTGTGGTCAGGGGGCCAAACAAAATCAGTCCAGGGGCCGCAAATGGCCCCTGAGCCCTACATTGAGGACCTTTGAGTTAAATTATTTTAACTCCAGCTACTTATGGAGCTTTGAAAATGAGTTTGATCTGACAAACTGGGTCAACATTGCAGACATATTGATGAAAGCCCAGAGAGCAGGAGGAAAATTAGGTTAGCAGACTTAAAACTCTCAAAAATGTGCATTGCATCTTTTCAATCCTTTTTAAATCAAATTTTCCTTGCAACAAGTCAAGATAACCAGGAAGTAGGAGTGCAAGAACATCAACATTTCTGCTCTAATTGAAAAAAAAAAAATCTTAGGTTTGGTTGATGTGTCAGAAAATAGAAACAAAACTGCTCCTTTCACTACGACTAATCGCTGCTAAACTCCTCACGGGGGAGGAGCTGCAACCAGATCTGCTGCATTAATAAAACAGTGGCGATTAGTCAGCCTGACCCTCTTTAACTGAAGGACCCATTGACCCCGTCCACAGCAGACTAGGAAGAAACAATCATTATTAATCAATTCCTGAATTTTTTTTCCAACTAATTTAGTAATCAAATACTCATTAACTGAAGTAGAAAGACTTAAGAAAGGCCATTTAGGGAAAAAACAACATATTTAGTGCAGTAATTAAGCCATAACTGTACAAAATAAATTACAGTGAGATCTTCTTTCCTTGCAATTCAAAAGTTTTAATCTTGAAGTCTATTATTGTAAAGAAAAACACATGTACATAATACATTTGACACATTTTTGTGAGTATATTTGAGTCACTACACAAAGAAAGATGATTAATTGTTTCAATTAGTTGAAATTAGAAGGAAAAATAACATTTAATAAAGTAGCAATTAAGCCAAAACTGTAAAATATGTACATTTAAGATAAAAACACCTTTGTCTGTTAATAGGTTTTAGCTTTAGCTGCAGATTAGAATGTTATGGTATTTTATTTTATTATTTAACGAAGACAATTGAATTGTTTTTTCATTTTTAAATGTATTTCTAATGTGTAAAAAAGGCTTATATTAAAAAGCTGCATACTTCTTTACCCAATTAAGCAATTAATCGTAAAAAATAATCGCTAGATTAATTGATAACTAAACTAATTGTTAGCTGCAGCCCTGCTGTCAGAACAAACAAGCTGGTTATTCTGATCCACGTCACTTTCTGTGGTCAGATTTCCACATGAAATTAGGTCAATTTAACAGGCAAGCTTTAATTTACTGCATGAACCACAGAAGCTCCGGGACGCAGAGATAAGAGTCGCATTTTTAGCTGCAACCAGAACTCCTTGCAGGCTTTTTCCTCAAAGAGAAAATGTCTGCTTCCTGTCGTGGTTATTGGTTTGGACATGATTTTCTGCATGATGCTAGACGAGAGACAGCCGCTGAGGAAGCTGTCCTACTTTAACTTTGCTCATTTCTAATGTGTCCAAATTGTTTTAAAGGTCACTAATCCATTTGAAACTGGATTGCTCTAATAAGGGGGAGATCAAGTTTGAGTTGTTTTTAACATGTCTGTCATCCACAAAAGCCTAAACGTGTCCAAATAAATAAGAGAAAGTAAATAATTTGTTCTCCATGGTTCTATTTAAAATAACTATTAGAGACTTGTTAGTTTAATTGATTAGTGTCCTAATAATTACTTATAGGATACATGTTTTGGAGACTGTTTTTCAGTGGACATTAAAGCGTGAAAAGAATGTATCGGGAACCTCCTAGAGTACTTTTAAATCTCTGGGTGTTGTGCCAGTTTTCTAGGTCTCCATTTTTCCTCACTGATAATCCACATTCAACTTCATTGTCTTATGCTTGATTTCTTTATTTTAACTATTTTAAAATTGATTTCAGACTTTAAAAAAAAAGTGCAACTGGCAAGGGACTGTCATGTTTTAAAGGATTTTAGACTTTTGTTTCATTTGGGTTCCTGGTTTTGATCATTTATCTTAGATCTGGTTTTAGCCTGGCCTCTATGCTAGTTCTTTTCTGCTTTTGCATTAGTACATTTAGATTTATCTCTTTAGTGTCCTTTTATTTACTCTGTTAGCTCTAGATTTTCTCCCTTTATTGCTACATTCTCTCGTTCACCTTTATTTCTCTCTGTCAGCTGCCTCTACTTACCTTTGATTAGCCTTTCCAGTATTCTTCTGTGTTATTCATTCTGTCCTTCATTCTGCATTTTCCCTCACTGGCTCCTTCAGTTGAACATTTTTCATTGAGGTTCCTAAGCTTTTGTCAAAACATGACGCTAACATGAGGTGCAAGTTGAAAAAATGTCAATATTTGCACATTAAGGATACAAAAAGCAAACTATAGCTTGGTCTTTTAGTCAGTTTTTTTATTACTTTTGTGACCAAGTCAATATAAATTAGATAAATAAATGGCCACTTATGCACCTTAAAATATACATTTTGCTATTTTTTTAAACTTTATCCCATTGAGTATTGCATTCATGAAAAGAGGATTTTCCTTGTTTTAATGTTTTATTTAATGACATTTCTATCATTTTTAAACTCACAAAACTGACACAAAAGCAGAACTCATCATTAAAAACCTTATTTTCCTGTTCTGAATTTCAAAAACATGCAGTAAATAAGTCCAACAAGCATCACATTCTGCACTTTAATGATATTTTTTTCAAGCCATTTGAGTTGGATTAGACACAGAAAGACAGAGGAATGGACAGGGATGATAAAGGTCATCATTCAGGTTTCAGGACCACATCTGACCAACAACATCATTATTATTATTTTACTGCAGTCACTTCCAAAAGCCAACACAGACTAATGTTCCTAATTGTTAAAGTCTTTCCTTTACACATAAAACAGACCAAACCTAACCTGGAAATCCCCTGAATAGATGAAATATGTATAGATATCTCAGTATTTATTGAGATCTTAATCCGTCTCTTCTCTCCAAAATTCACCAGTTACTTCAGTGAGACTGTATTTTCTCTTTGAAAATGTTGATCCAAAACGTCTTTGATTCAAACATGCAGAAGAAAGGGACAGTTTGATCCTGAACGAGCTGCAGGAGTGAAGTTTCTGAGGTTCATCTGGTCTGTTAGCTTCCTGTTTTATGCCTTCTTTGGAGGCAGCAGAGGTGATGGTGTGTGTTTGTGTCCCGGCGTCAACTGAAGGTCTTTAAAGCCGCAAACAGGCCAAAACAAGTGAAGAAATGAAATAAATAATAATTTTAAAAACTATTTATAACAAAGCTTTACATTGCCGCTGCGGACGCGGCCGTCTGACAACCCATCAAGGAATTATTAGAAGAAGAGGAAGTGATGGATTTTTGGCTCTGGTACCTGAAAAAAGCACAGAAAATTAACTAGGAATGATAAAAATCTGCTTTTTTAATTTGAATTTTACAGACAGATTGTAAAGATTAACCAGCAATACTGAGATTAAATGGTAAATGAGCGATAAAGCCAGGAGATTAAGATATCTGGAGGAGGGTGTGGCTAATCCTGGATAATCCCATTTAGAGATGTATTGACTCTAAACCGTTTAGGGCTCAGATGTCAGCCTGAATGCAGGTTTTTCTTTTAGGACATAAATGTATTATAATATAAGTAATACCTACAAAACCACTGAAGCAAATAAAAATAGATATAAATGTGAATAATTTTAAAGTAACAAAATAATCTAAAACAAAAAACAATGCACAGTAACAAAATGTTTTGAAGATTTCCCAAGAAAGTTTAATTTTAGATGCAAAAATATTTTTTATAATGGGAAAACTGGTATTTGGGACATTTTTTGCTCAAGATAGCATATATAAATCACATAAAAGCAAAAATGTTTCAGGTTAAAACTGAATAAAATCCATTTAGCATTAAATTCAGGACATCTGAGCTCTTAAGTGAATTTCTGCATGTGTGGTTCATAGTTTTTAATTTGCATTGTGTAAAAATTAAAAAAAACCTAAGCAAACTCTTGTTAGAAATGTAAAAATAATTAAGCCTACAAAATTTAAAACGGGCTTAAATGCGGCTTAAACCAAAAAGGCAGCAGTTCGAGGAAAGTTTTCTAAACTACTAAAGAGTTAAAATCTTTGCTTGCTTTCAGAATGAGGAGTTGTTTCAGGGTTGCTAGGCAACGGGGCTGGGTTCTACTGGGGTTGCTAGGTAACGGGGCAGAGCCCGCTGATTCCGACTTAATAATTTTGATGTTTTTGAAACAGATCGTATTCTAGACACTAAAAAACATTAACTTACTGTCAGAAAACAGCTGGTTGTTTTAGTTTTTAATCGCTTGGACTTCTTCTAGAAGTAGCAGAGAACCAAATTATACAAATGTGAAATTTGTGTAATGCGTTCAATGTTTTTTAGACATCTTGACCCAGCATTGTAAGGTAGTTGATGAAAACATGTTGTTTCTTTTTTTTATTAAATACTGTTTAACTTAAATAAAGTTGGACTGGATGTGGTGGAAGCATTGTTAGCCAGTGGTAAAAGACGATATTCAGGCTCACCAAGAGCGAGATTTGCAGATTCCTTTGTCGTTGGTGGGAGAGTTGTTCAGTGTAGGACTTTGGTTCTGCTCCCCATCCGTCAGAGCTGAGGTGTTTGGAGGAGTCATGTCCAGCTCCAGCAACATGATGTTCTCAGCCTACATGGAAATGTGCACCAGAGCCAGATTACAATGCTGTATCACACATTTGACTTACATAAATAATTTTGCATGTTATGCATGCAATATTTCTTTAAGTTTTGCTTAAGCACACAATATCTGTCTAGATTTTCCACACAAACATAATTCCCCCCATTTCATATTGGATAATGTTTTATTTTTTTTCCATTCTTTGTTATAAAACCTAAAATTGGCAATATGGTTCTTTAACCGGAAAATTTAACGTTTTTTCTGTTGTGGCTCCCAAACTTTGGAATACATTACCTATAAATATTAGACAAAAATCTTCACTTCCTGTTTATAAATCGGTTTTAAAAACACATAATTTGTCAATATCTTTCATACCAGTACCGGTATCGGGTCATCACTGGTTAACACTAATATAACATTAATTCACATTATGTGAGCAGAACTAAACGCCACCATTTCTATTATCCCTGCTTTCACTTTTAGTTTTCAGAAGATTAAAACTAGATGACCTTCTTTTTATTGATTGGTTAAGTAATTAATTACCTGTACATTTCATTTTTGGATCATTTAGGTATAAAAAGTAACTCTACCCTGTATCTGGAGTGAGTTCCCATCGACAGAGCTACCCGAGCGTATTGGCTGATTGGTCGCTTGTATCCGACTGCAGACACTGGTCTTTTCTTCATCTGTGAGGATTTACTGTACCAACGCATAGTAACAATCAATGAGATGAAAAAAGCAATTCATTTAGTATTAAAACCGTGTTATATTTCTGATTCAGAAGTGGTGGAAGATGAGAGGAACCAACCTTTCATCTGGAACAAGGGACTTGAACTTCCACTCATCCTCCTCTGGGTCAAACATCAACCTGTTCATGATTTTATTCTTCTCCTCTGGAGGAATGAAGTTCTCTATGATCAGATACCTGAGTGCCCACAACACACAGTACAGCACAGGTCCAATTAAATGTGGCTGTCGCAGCAAAATATATTAACAAATGTGTTTTTTGGGGGGAAAACATTTTCTTTTTCCAGTGAATTGGAATTTCTCATAATGTTTATAAAACCTTTAAAACTGAAGCTCAAAGGTATAATGGCAGATTAGGGCCGTTATTGATAGAAAAGAGAAAATGAGGGGCGAATATCTGCCCTAAAAAATCAAAGAAATTTTTGAGCGGAAAACTTAGAAATTTCTGAGTTTGAAAAGTTGAAAATTTGCAAGAAAAATCTCATACAGTTTGAGGTTAAAATGAGAATCTTTTTAGAATTTGAAAAGCCGATAATTTGAAAGCCAAGCCTTAGAAATCTTTACATTAATATCAGAAATATTTGCTGGAAAAAACTCTGAAATTTTCAGATTAATGTCAGAAGTTTTCTTGAAAAAGTTTGGAAATTTCTCAATTTCAAAACTCGAAAATTTCCCACTTTTTAAAAACATTTTCGACTTTGGAAATTTCAAAAATATGTTTCCTCAAACATTTCTGACATTAATCTCAAAATTTCTGAGTTTTTATAATCAAGTTTGTAAATTTTTCTAACTTAGACATTTTCTAGAAAAACGAGGAAATTTCTGAGATTTTTCTGCAAATTGTTGACTTTAAATCTCAGAAATGTCCTCGTTTTTTCACAGAAGTTTCTGTGTTTAATCTCAAAATTTCCTAAGTCTTTTTGGTGTAAATTTTCTCCTCTTTTCTACCTGCAACAGCCCAGAGGTGTGTGCTCTGCTCTCGCCAACCCGGCTGGACTCACTTGAACTTGAGCTCTCTGGTGAGCTCGTTCTGCGTTTGCTCCAGCTCCTGCCGGCTCCTCACGTGCTCGTCGTTCAGGTCCTTGATCTCCGCCTTGGTGCACTGGAGCTTGGCGTACAGCTAGGAGGAAACGGGAACAGAGATCAACTCGGAGGATAGCGGCGCAGAGAAGTCGATTTCCAGCTTCCTGCTGCCTGGTTGCCGGTAGCAACGGCGCTGGAAGCGCCGCCATGTAGCGCCCGGGCCAGCCAATGGGAGCTCTCGTTCCTCTGCTTTCCTCCTCCACTGCAGAGCCGACATGCTGTTCACTATTTGACTCCAGGTTGAAAACAAGGAGGCCTGAATTATAAAGCTGCTGCCGTTTAGCAAAGTGATGCTTTGCAGAAAAACCCATTTATTTTTTCTGCACACTAAAATATTAATAAATTGTTTTGCAATTTGATGGTATCCTACCCGCCATTTTACAGGAACATTTCATTAGGTTTTTATTTGATGTTCATATCTGTCGCTTAACAACCAGACTGTCACTGCAAAAACACAAAATCTTACCAAGTATTTTTGGTTTTCTTTCTGATGCAAACATCTAAATACATTTTAATTAAGACAAAACTAACTTTCAAAAAGAAATAGGAGCTTGTTTTATGCAATAATTCGTTAATATTGATTAAAATAAAAAGCACTACCTCCTCCAGCAGGTTATTTTGGCAGTTTGTTGGAGCAACTTTAGTTTTTATTCCCTTTTTCAGTTTTTTGACAACTGGAAATGTTTTCCAAAACGCCAAACAAGGGACCAGGGCAGTTGACTAGCAAAAGGTGGGGGAGGGGCAGTTCTGCATTACTTTATGCTCCAAACTGGTTCCTTAGTTTCATTTTTATCAAAGCTGTTTGTATTCAGGAAAAAGTCAGAACTGGAGAGGTTATGATTGTTAATAATTCATCTAATTCATGTCTACAATGGATGAAATATTCAAAAGTAACATCATTTGTATGAGGCACAACATTTAAAACACTTTAAAATGTCACCTTCTTGAGTTTCTTGGTCTTGGCCTCGACTTCTTGTTGAAGGGATGTGAAAGTCTCCATCAGCTCCACCGCCTCCTCATCCTGGATCAACATCTGCTGCTGCATCTCCCTCTCCCTTCGTGTCTGAAAGCAGAAAAACAACCTTAGTATTTTACCATATTATGCAGTAAATACATGACTTTAATGTGCAACGTGAAAAACAACATTTCTCTAAAAGGAAAAGTACCTGCTCAGCGATCTCCTGCCTCTTCATCTCCAGCATCTTCTGCTGCTCGTTGGTGTGATCGATGATGTTCTTCCCTCCAACCAGCAGCTTGCTCTCCATTGCCTGAAAAATCCACAAATAAATAGAGCAACTGGACTAATATTGATCATTTATAGACAAGGAAATAAAATCTAGCCGTGGATGAGGAGGAGAAACTAACCATTTTATGTTTTCAGTTCACCTATTTATGTATAAATGTATTCAGTTAGTTGGGTGAAGAGTAAAGCTGCAAGTTTTAATGTTATTAGGATAAATAATATAGTATAAAAAATGCCATATGTATCAGACCTCAAGCAAGAAGAGTGCAAATCATACTGTCTAAATTTGCAGGTAGTAATTAGTTTAGAAATCAAGTTTTCTATCAATTATTCTGACAATTAATCGATTAATCAGAAAACATTGTCACATTCTGCAGGTTTTTCATTTAACCGCATAAGTGTATGTTATACAATATTAGAAATACATGATAAAATGTGAAAGTCAAATAGTTACATTATTTTTGTACAACAAAGTAAACAATTTATTGCCTAAAAGGCGATAATGTAGCATTCCTTTAGTCAACGTGTTTATAGACAAAAGATTTTCATCTTTAATGCAAATTTATATTTTTATTGTACAGTTTTAGTTTGTTGTTCCTTCAGAAAATGGCCTGTTTTAGAGTCTATATATTCTACTTAACGATTATTCAATTACTAAATTAGTTGAAGATTATTTAAATAGTTGATTAATTGTGATTAATCAACTATTTAGAATTGGTGCAGATTCAACTTCCAGCGAATAATTAAGATGGGCTGCTGGACAGTTTTTAAGATTTTTATATGCAAAAAATGATCTATAATATAAAAAAAGCACAAATAAATACATGGAAGTTGCCACAAAATGCAGACGATGTGAATAATTTTGCAAAGTGACTTCATCCTGAAACGTGCATGCCTGAAGCGATGTAAAGTTTAAGCAGAGCTCAGCTTGATGCGATGTTGTCGTCATGACGATGCTGAGCTGCCAGCTTGCAGCTCCATCAGCACAATGTTTCCGCTGATGGCAGCTTCAAACGCTCACAACGTTAAACATCTACATGACCTCAGTTTGACCCTTTGGGAGCCCCGAAGGCGTTTTTTTCAACTGATTTTAAATTTCACAAGCGTTTAAATTGCTGCTGGATTTGGATGTTAGTTAGAAATAAAACAACATAAAGAAGGAAAGAAAGAGAAGATCCAAACATGGCAAACACAGGCCACTGACATTTTGTTTTGGCCTCCAAAAAGACAGCGAGTCCCTGACAACTGTGTGCTGCCGAAACGTTCCTCTGAATTTACACACGCGCGTTGCTCTTTTAAGAGAAACAGAAAAACACGTTTAAACTGCTGCGGAGTACAGTGGCGTCCTTCATGGAGGACGCAGCTCAGAAAGCCTCTTTGTTTCAAGCTGTCTTTGTGTTCAGTGTGTGACTCTTTGTGTTGCTACATATTCTTTCAGCGTCATTATAGAGGACTGATTCATGGCAGGGATTTTCCCCGCTTGTGCTTCCCATGTTCCTGTTACGTCCCGAACAGCCGGGCCGCATTCCTCCAATACGGACAACCGAAACAGGTTAACTCAGCGCGTCAGAAGATGAACACTTTCAGGTTTTAGCTTCATTCATTCGGATGAAAGGATTCCCCGGGGGATCCTCACCGGGGTCATGCAACGGTGTCATAATGCAAATGACATTTTTGAGTTGAACGCAGCTTTGTTTGCAGCAACAGTGAAGGTGCAAACATTGCAGAGAGGAGGAGCTTCACTTTCAGCAGATAAAAAGATTTTATGAAAATAACAATGTCTACTCTGAAATAATACGTTTTTTCCTGAAGAAAATATTAAATTTTACATTTATAAGTACAAACCAATATAGGGCTAAAACGATTAATCGTGATTAATCGTTTATTGAAATAATCATCAACTAATTTATTAATCAATTAGTCATTAACTGGAGCATACGGAGTCAGAAAAGCTGTTATTGCACAGAATAACACACTCAGGACAATAATTAAGCCAAAAATGCACAAAAAAAATATAATTGATTGTCTGTAATTATGTTACACCCAGAAATCCTCAAGTAGCACTTTTAGCTTCACCTGGTTCAGATTCTGGGGGAAAACATCTCTTATTAAGCACAATTTCTATCCAATTATTAAATCAGTTAATCCAAAACTAATCATCAGATAAGCTGCAGATCCATCCTTTGCTACAAACAATCAAACATTCTCTAAATGAACACTACATGTTGTATTTTAGGCAATAAAATGCTTATTTAAGGAACTGAATTATTTATTTATTTGCATATTTGTTGTTAAATAAAAAAAATTGGCAGAATATGCCAAATTTATTCAGCCGATTAATCATCAAATAATCAATAAATTGTAGAATACTAAAATAATCTTTTCCACTTGTTAAATTATTTTTAATAGCTGGGAGCTAAACCTTTTAACAGCTTATTCCAGTTCATTATTAGAGAAATGTTCCTTGCAGATGCAGCTCTGCTTACCTGGTTTGTTGTGATTGGTTTATTTTTACTGATCAACACGAATTAATGGATAATTTAAGAAGCCAAAGCCAAAAACAAGACAAAACACCAGGAATCAAAGTGGACAGAATATATCAAACCTGTTATGTCAGATTTGTTGCTATCGTTCAAATTGATGTTTTGATTGATATGTGATGTCAATGATTGCAGGTACTCAGGCTACCCCGTCTCCCATTTCAGCTCTGGTTGGTTTTGTTTTGTCTTTATTGTTGTTTTTTGTTTTTCTGTAAAGGAAAAAAGTGTGAAAACTGAGAGAGTGTAAAAATGAGAATGAAATCAATATAATTATATCATATTAATGTAATGGGCTTTCTCAATAAAAATGTCGATATAAAAAACACCAGGAATCTTTCTCTTTCCTACTTTGAGCTCTATTTGTATTTACTACATTAATTTGTAGTTGCTACAGATTCCTAGTGAATGTTTAGGAGACTGTGAGAGGAAAAAAAGACGTTTCACTTTACCGAAAGTGCGAAAGCAAGCAGAGACAGTCGACTTGCTTGTGGACATATAATCTGCACTAAAGTGCACACTCGGATTCTTTTAGCTGTAACCGATCCATTTCCTGATGGGGGGAAAGTAAAGAGAAAGGGAAGCGTTGCATACGGAGCTGGCGCATCAAGCCACCCAGACCCAGAGAGGTTGGATCCCGCCTGGAGCGATCTGGCTATAAATATCATGTGACGACAACAGGTCTCTGACACAGACGATGCAGAGCGAAGGAACAAAGGAGCACTTTCAGAACCAGAACCAAACATGGAGAAGCAGCTTTCAGCTTCTATGCACCTCATATCTGGAACAAACTCCCGGAAAACTGTTAAACAGCTGAAACACTGAGTTCCTTTAAATCAAGACTAAAAAGCCACCAGTTTAGAGCTGCTTTTGTACCATAATAAATGAAATAATAATGACAGCACTCGGGAAAATGTTATGCTTCAATTGTTGATTTTTGTTGTTTTAACGATTTAAAGCTCTTTGAACTGCTTTGCTGTTGAAATGTGATATACGAAAAAAAATCTGATCGATTGATTTGACTGATACGAAGGAGAAAGAGCAGAAATAAGGTGGATATTTCTGAGAATCTGTTTCATGTTTGTCCTGATCGATGCAGAACCACTTAAGCTTAAAGCCTCAAATTAAAGCTGGAATATTAATCAATTTTATTGACTGAAGTTTTTGAAGATTTAATTTTTGGAATCTTCAAAAATGGTTTGATTTGAGATCATGATTTGATTTAAAGAATCTAATTGTGATTTGAGAAATCATTTTCACCAATTCACTCCTCAGATTTTCATATTTCAAAGTGACCAAGCCGCCATCTTGTTTGTTTTTTTATTTGGACTTTAAAGTCAAGTCAAAACAATAAAATACGTTTTTTTTTTCTTTAAGGTAATAACGTTACAAGAATAAAGTCAAAATAATATGAGAATAATGTCTTAATGTGGAATAAAGTCGTAATATTAGGAAAAGGAAACAATAATTTGATGAAAAATAACAAAAAATTGACTATAAAAGCTTTTCCTCATTAAAATGGCTTTTTTCTAGTTTTTTTTTAAGGCTTTCTTCTTTCTTTCAGAATAATTAATTAATAAAATAATCATTAAAATGGTATTTAATGCAAAAAGTAAATATGATTAGATGTAAGATTGCAGAACCAAACGTCTCTGCCTTGTAAAACAAACATGCTTTCAATATTTTATATCTGAATGTTTCTTGTCCTACTAGTATGAAGTGAACACATGGGTTAACTGATTTCATCTACACACACACACACACACACACGCAGTCGATTCATCAATATTTCAGCATATGCAGGCCTGTATGTTGAGAAATGGAGAGCAGAGATGAGCTCCGTTATCAGCCTCACTGTAACCTTCAGATTCAAGCCGCCATGTCTCCGTCCTTCTCGCTCTAGTTTCACAGGAAGGCGGCCGGATAAACAGGAAACACCGCTACTCCATCCAGCTGTGCATGTGACTGTATGTTTGCGCTGTATGTTAACTGTAAGAAGAGTTGCAAAGCTCGTGTTCATACAAACAGAAAAGGTAAAGGAGAGTTCAGAAGTTTCCATTTTGCTTCCAAGCAGCCAGACTTTCCTGGACTTTTCAAACGGATTTCAACATTTTTTGGGGGGTTTGGCTGCTGTTTTGTTTATTCTCAATATTTATTTCTTCATGTCTATTGTGATTTTAATGTATTTCTTATTTAATGGAAACACCATAGCTGTGGAATTGTAGGTTTTTTTTTTCCAACATTAGCTAAATATTTTTGCTCACATTTGTGATGGTAGTGTCATAAATTTAGGCTGATACATTTAATTTATCAGCTTACACTTAAACACTTGTAAACGTACGACTCACTGCTTATGGTTTCATTCAAAAATCACTGATATTCTTCTGCAAAGGCCAGATTTATGGAGAACACAACTAATAGACAGTTTTTCACACCCAAGCTGTACCAAAGGCCTCTTGGCTCCTTCTCCCATTAATTCTCACCTATTCAGGTGTTTCCATTAAAACTGACCTGTTATGCTTCTTTAAACAAGTTAGGCTCGGTCGATATGCTACAGAAAACATGTTTATTAATTTTTTTTGTACAATCTCATTCTTAGATAGTGAGATTTCAGTCTGGTCAGTTCTTGTTATTTTGAGCTCCTTTCAGGATGAGCTGATTTTCTGGCCACTTCCCCCTTAACTCAACATACACACTCTTATTTAGACAACCATACATCTTTGAAAAGCAGAAGCGGATCCTCCTGCACAACCAACAAGAATTCAGCATCTGGTTTCTGGATGGTAAGTCAGCAACAAAACACTTGTCTTTTCCAGCAGCCATTGTACAGCAGTAAAACTCACTGCTCAAACATGCTAGGGCTCTGCTTGTGTTGCTAGGTAACACCACAACACACACAGACTGACCGAGCTGTTGAGGGTTTATAAAATGGCTCATTTTCCAGGCACCAAAAAACATTAACTTCTTGCCAAAAAATGTCTGGGTGTTTTTTAAACTCTTGGGATGTTTTTAGAAGCAACAAAAGCATAAAAATGTGAAAAATGTTAATTTCAGAAATAACCTAACCCTGCTTCGGATATTCCTAGAAATTCATACACAACCTGCTAATGTGTTAATTAGTATTCATGGTGCTTTTTGTTCACTGATGTTCTCTAACAATCTTCTGAAGCCTTCACAGAACTGCATACATTATATAGAAATTTAATTACGCACAGCTAGAATCCACTAACTCACTACTCTCTGTGCTGTTTTATTTACTTTCACAATTATGCATCGCCTCATGTTGGTCTTTCACATAAAATCACAGTTAATAGCTTGTGTCATGTGCTTTGCTCATGGTAAATCCCATGATGTCATCGCCATTGTTGTTGGTTCTGCAGGGCGCAGGAACTTAATGTCGGGTCAACAATGATTTCCTTCAACAGCAAAACACAAACTGGAGAACGAGTTAAAGTGAAAAACGTATGAAACTGGAAACTATCAGCACAAATATTTTAATATTTAATATTTTGCTTTTGTTTGAAGCAAAACCTCATAATGCGTGAGATAAAAAAAACATGAAAAAGCTCAATGTTTCCCAACACCGCCTTCATCTGGGCAAATAAAAAGAAGAGTTTTTATTTCTAGATTTATTTCATTACATTCACTCATATCAAGAGACAAAAGTAATTCTCTGGATTTTTAAAAACAAGCTGGACTTTTGGTGGCAGTAACATACTTTTGGCAAGTCAAGTTTATCAAATTTGAAAGAAAAAAACTTGACAAAAACAAATGTGAAAGCCAACTTGTGTAAAAAAAAAATGCAAAAAAACAAGGGCTGCAGCTAACAATTATTTTAGTAATCAATTATTCTTATGATTAATCGATTAATCGTATAAAACATAGGCAGATTTTCCATTTAACCACTTAAATCTTTTTGATACAATATTAGAATACATAAAAATGCAAATAAAAAAGAATTTGAACCAAGTAGCGATTAATCACTTACTAAATTAGTTGATTATTTCAATAATTGATTCACCACGATTAATCTGATTAATCGTTTCATCTCTAAATGAATGTTTGAATACATTATTCCAAAAACATCTTTCTTATTGCCATTTATCCTGACATTTTGAGAGTATAAAGGCTCCAGAGAACTAGATTAGCAGGAGGTTTAAGTTCAGTGACTCATGCAGTCCATACGAGCAACACTAATGGACTGATTTTCTACATCATCATTAATTTAAAAAGCAGAAGGAAGAAACGGTCGCTAATGAGAGGAACTGGGGAGAAAGCAAAGAGATGCTTGCAGTTTTGACCCAGAAAGTGGATCTAAGAATAGTCTGCTGAAGAGTCATTCACAGGAGCCTCCTGATAGGCCTGAAGCTGCGAACAGCAGCTGCACTGACATACAACTGTGTCACCGAGTATTAAATGCTGATTTAACAGTTAAGTTCAGAGGAAAGAAATTAGGATTATTAATGAGGCTAGAAAACCCTAAATATGCAAAATCATACATGTAAACTATTAAAAAATTAACGGAAAATCAGGAGAAATTCAGTTCAGAAACTAGTGACCAGGCTCGAAATCTGGGTTTAGTAAATGGACTCAGATCTGAACCTTCAGAGACACATAAAGACAATTACAAAATCAGCCTTCTATCACTAGAAGAATATTTTACATTTCTTCTCCTTTTCTTTCTCTTTCTTCTGAAAACAGCTGCTCAGGATTTATTGAAAGATTAAGATAATGTTTGACTGTTTTCAAGCAAACTCGTCTTTCAAAAGTATTCTGATCATTTTTAATATTTTAACTTATTTTAATTGGATTGTTTGTCAAAGACAATCACAAAGTAATGTATAACCACTTGGCAAAAGGAAAATAGTGCAAAGTTTTACAAAAAGAAATCTGTGTGGGGTTTTATGCATTTGCAATTTGAACCATCAGAGACATAAAGACAGTTACAAAGTCGGTCTTCTATCACTTGAAGAACATTTCCAGGATTAAAGGACTAATGTCTCAGCAAGAGCTAGAGAAACTCATTCATGTGTTTATCTTTAGCCGCATTGATTAGTGCAACAGCATCTTCACATAAAAAAATCAATCAGATCGATCAGAGAACAGACTTTTAAATACTGTTGTTAGTTTATAAATCACTGAACAGCTTTGCACCGAAATACATTAAAGATCTGCTGTTGTATCAACCTTCCAGAACCTCTCAGGTCTGCTGGTTCTGCATCCCCAGAACCAGAACCAAACGAGGAGAAGCAGCATTCAGCTTCTAAGCACCACAAATCTGGAACAAACTTCCAGAAAACTTCAAAACAGCCGAAACACTGAGTTCATTTAAATCAGTCACCTTTGATTAGCAGTGATAGTATTTGGCTGGAGAATAATGTGTGTTGCTCGTTTCACAAATGATGACTGTATGATGGTTTTATGATGTAAAGCACTTTGAGCTGTTGCTGAAATGTGCTGTACAAGTAAACTTGACTTGACTTGCATGAATAATTCATGAAACAAATCTGTGCAGCTTGAGCTCAGCAGCTTCTGAAAGCTTAAAGTTTGTCTCATTTTAAGAATTTGCTGCACAAAGTGAAATATGACAACATGAAAAGTTAATGTGAACAGAACAAGAACGAGCCACAAAATATGACGAAGCAACGTGTCTGAATCAAGAGATCAGAGTTGGGTAGTAACTAGTTACTTTTACTCAATTACATTTACTTGAGTAACTTTTTAGCAAAACAAAAACTTTCAGGAGTATTTTTATCAGACTGTTTTTACTTTTACTTTCGTAATTTTATTATGTCGTATCGCTACTGTTACTTGAGTAAAATTTATGGATTTTTTAACCTACTAAAAAACAAACATGATTAAAGTAAAAATTTGCCAGACAGACACACTTGCAGTTTTTGTTAAAGTTTTATAAGTTTTTATTGAAACAAACTGATTTGGAAAAATTTTCTTTTGCCTAATTTTGTTATTTTTTTATGACTAAAATACCAAAATTTCCACTTAACTTTATTATTTGTCTGTCTGATGGTGTAATTTTCAAATATTAAATGATTGATTTGATCAGTTACTCAGTAGTTGAGTAGACGCGATGAAATATTTTATTCTTACTTGAGTAATTAGTATCAAGAGAGATACTACTAAAGAGGAAATATGTATGAAATCAAATGATCAGGTCTAAACCTCTTGAATGATGATCTCACAGAGTAAAAGGGAGATTATATACTTTGCCTGACGACACCTCCAGCCCAACACCGTAATGTACTGTAACAGACAGATGGACACACCAGCTGAGCCAACAGAGCTTCACAGTTTCTGACCTACATGTTTGTTGTGAGTGAGCCTAACGTGTTTCTGAAAGACACATTACAATCTGATCTCCTCTCTAATTGGTTATTTTTCACCTAAAGTCAAACCAATCTGTGACTCATTGGTCAAAAAGGATGGAAAAAAGATATTTTTTTGTTTAAAAAACAACCCAAATGATATATTTGAATATGTTTACCAAATAAAGCCAGCATGTTTTGTTCCTGTTAAAGACCCACATCTTTAAAAATGGAAACGACAATAATTCAGAAATGTGGCATCTCCTCTAACTGTTACCAGAGGTGTAATGCGGAATATTTTCAACAGAAAATTATGAAATTATTTATTTACAGCTATAAAACAGGGTGTAAAAGATTGATTTAAAAGCATGGGCCCAGCAAAGGAACACCAACATTTATTTTTCCTGACACATGAGGAATAAGCTTTATCAATCACTGATCATCTTAAAATAGGTTGTTTTTCACGTTAAATGATTGATCTTGCGTGTTTCCTTCTAAACTGACCAAAATGAAAAAAGACTGATGCATCAAAGGCAGGAAATACTTCTTGCCCTTAATGGCTTCTGATTGTCATCGCTCAGCAGCTGGCTGGTGAATCATGCACACTGAGCCTCTGAAGATTTTAAACAAATTAGCACTAAAGCCTATTAACCCCAACGTCCTCTGAGGAATAACGTGACAGGAAGAAATGTGAGCAGAAATGAATGATAGTAGCACAAGATCAAGATTTAGACCCTCACTTACAAACAGGGATTGATGTAAAAATAATAACAAAACAAAGGGCATAAGGATATAAAGGAAATATTATTTTATCAATTCTGTTTTTCACAAATACATACAGGGATCCGATTTAGTGACAATACATGTCATCTTTTGAAATATTGGTGGCAACTTGAACCTTTTAAACACTGTAAGAAACCAATGTTGTTCTCGTGGTGCTAGGAAACTCTCCACTAGCACTCATCTAGTTCCTATGGAAGAGGATTAGGGCCACCGAAAAAAATTTAAATTAAAATTCTGAGATTAAAGTCAGAATTCTGAGATTGAGGGTGAAAAGGGGCGCCCTCTGTTGGATGGAGGCCAAATTACAACACTAAAAGGAAGTCTAAATTGTCGTAATAGATTGGAACTGATTTTTGATCTAATAAACCATTAATTGGCATTTAACCTTAAGTTGATTAACATTATGTGAAAAATCCAGAAGGAAGAAAGAAAAACTCCCCCCTTCCTTTCATCCTCTCATCATCTCCAGTTAGCTGATCCAGCAGAGTCTCGTGTTGGACGGTTGAGGCTGCAGCTACAGGATTATAGAGCTCAGTGACTCAGTCATTCTGCACCAGTGACTTATTGACGGGACATGTCCCATGAATCAGAGCGAGTGATTAATGCAGCTCTGGCTCAGCCTTTGATTGCTGTGTGTGATTGTGACCTGTTTCTGAATTTAGCAGAGAAATTTCAATTATTAATTTCAATTAATTACTTTATTTTGGTAAATTGTCCACATCAAACACAGAAAACAACAAAAGAACAATAAATAAACCCACAGTTTACCAAAAAAGGAATAGGCCGAAGCAAAGCTGACTTCTTAAGATACAAACAACTTCACAGGTCCAGATTGGGAAATATAGGGTGCATTCACACCAGCCCTGTTTAATCTGCTTTAATCAAACTCCAGTTTGTTTGTTTAGAAAGTCTGGCTCGTTTGGTGAGGTCGAACCCAACAAAGCAAAAACTTTGACTTAAAACCTACGTTTCAGTTCGGTTGGAGTGAACTTTGCTCCAGAATATATGTCAAGAGATCACATATGCAGGAATGCAGGAAGTGGACTACGGCACAGGGCATTCGGGGTAAATACAACCAAACAAATGCGAGAGTAACACCAGTGGGATAAATGGTTGGTGGTCTTTTACCAAAAACAAAAGAGAAATCCTACAACCACTAAAATCAGACGCTACTCTATTTTTATTTACGTTTTGTGAAGAAGGACGTGTTTCTGAGGTTTTAGCTTGACGGGCTTGTATGAAGATGACCAGTCAGTGATTGGATAGAGAGAACAATAAAGACCAACTTTAGTGAGACTCACCTTGTATCTGGCAGTCAGATGTTCGGTGGCTTCCTGCCTCTTCCTCAGATCCCCCATCATCTTCTCATTCTCCCCCAGGAGCTTCTGCTTCTCCTCTGCCAACAGGAATTGATCCTCTCTAATGGCTTCATTCTCCTTCTCCAATCTTTGTTCCTCCAGCTTCACAAACTCTTCTGCCTCTTTTTCCACCTCTTCTTCCTCAACCTCCTCCTCCTCTTCATCCCCATCTCTTTCCCAAGCCTCACCATCCACCTGCTCCTTCTTCTGTTTGCTCCTGAACCTCCTGTGGTTGAGCTGCGCCCTGAGACGAGCGATCTCCTTCTGGAACTCACGGAGAAGAGCATCTTTGGGGTCCTCGTTGACTCTGGGTTGGTTCTGGATATTCTTTGCACGATTGGCATAACGAAGGGTGGTGAGAGTCTCATCGTAATGCTGGGGGGCTGGGCCAAGAGTTGCAACCATGACCGTCTTGGCATTGCCACCCAAAGAGTCCTGCAACAGCCGGGTCAACTTGGAGTCCCGGTATGGCACGTGGCTGCTACGTCCATCGGCCAAAGCTGAGATGACATTCCCCAGAGCTGATAGAGATAGGTTGATCTTAGCGGCTTCCTTAAGGCGGTCACCCTGCACTCCTGTCTTAGCTTGCCGCTCACTGCCAGCCAGGTCCACCAAATTAAGGCGTCCCACTCTAATATGTTTCCTCCCATCTGGTCCAGGCTGACTGCATTCCACAGTGATCAGAAACAAGGCATGGGACCTTGATGAATGTTCGTTCATGTCTGTTGCTCCAACTGCCCTGGCCTGATTGCCCACATTCATTACCTCCTCAATCTCCTTGATACTTTTGCACACGCAAGATGTGAGATCTTGAACATAAACTCCTGTCTCCGGACTCTCTCTGAGCTCAAGTCCTCTGGTGTTGCCGTGGTTGGGATCAAGGAGGTCACGGATCTCCTCTAGGTAGATCTCAAGGTAGGACGCCCGCACCAGATACTGCTTGTCGGACTGTGAGCGGGAAATGTGCGTGAAGATGTGGTCAAAAGCGTTAGGGATCACACCTTGCTTCTCTGGGTCCAGCCACAATCCCTGCATGGTGTAGGTCTTTCCAGTTCCGGTCTGCCCGTAGGCAAAGATGGTGCCATTGAAGCCTGCAAGAACCGAATCTATCAGAGGACGGACGCTTTCGTCGTACAGGTCTCGCTGTTTGGAGCTTGAATCATAAACCGCATCAAATGTGAATGTTTTTTGGGGCTCGCTTGGTGGCGCCCGGGGGTTTCTGAGGATCACCTGTCCGAGCCGTAGATCCATCTGCACAATCCTCCCAGCAGGACCAATGGACTCCTCTTTCCGGCTCAACGGACGGCATCGAACCACCACCTTCACTGACTCGCTGCTCTTATTTTTGGACATGATTGGCTTCTTTGAATTAGGTCAATATATTCCTAATTAGATAATACAGCAATTGTCTGTGAATTATATTCCATGAAAAATCATTAATAAGTCATTCAATATGGCTTCGTTGTCATGTCACAATGGAGAAAAGAAATTGTGGCTAAAAATAGAGACAGAAAAATTACCATTGGAAATGATGAGACCCCCTTCTTTCTGATTTCCTTTGCTTATTGTCCACATTTAGCCCTCAAACACAAACTGTCGGTTCAGATTGACGCTCCATTTCAGTCCCGCAACACGTCCAGATTCACTCGGTGGAAAGAAAAAACAGATCCAACACCGCCAGGAATGACACAAGTCAGTTCACACATCTTCCTCCGGCCGTCATGACTACAGAGATCCGGGAGCAGCGCTACATGCCGACGGCTGCATCTTCCAGTCCCCCCGCTGAAAGATGCTCTGAAGCGGATCTGCAGCTCTCAGTCTGCGCGGAGACGGAGCTTCATGAGAGAGAGAGAGAGAGAGAAAAAAATAAAAAAATCACTCACACACGCGCATTCACACACATCCATTCAACCACCACACCCTACATCACTGCAGAGTGCAACAGAGGATCATGGGAAATGGAGTTTAGTCCCCAATCACAAGTGGATTGTTGTGCAAGCCTGCCACCAGCTCTGCAAAAGGCACTGCAGTCAATTTTTTAAAAATAATTTTTGTATTGAATTTATAATTTTATATTTAAAAAATAAATGAAACAATAAAAAAACACAACTATTATTTCACTCTAAATGATACTCACAACTATGCACAATAAAGCAATTTCAACTTTAAAGTGTGAAGTTTATTCATTATCAAACAATATAAACTACTTAGAGTAATAGATAATATAAAAATAAAATATCACAAATATTTACACAAACTATTTCAAAAAGAAAGAAATGAAAGTAAGAAAGAAAGGAAAATAAAGATAAATCAGAATCAGTGTTACGGATCCTTTCAAATTTGACCTAATTTTGCCAATTTTTTGTTCAGAAGTTTGTCATAATTTTCCACTTGCTGATGTGACAAACTGACGTCTGCACATCTGAAAAACTATTCATCAAAGTTTATAAAACGTGGATAATTTGGGTAAGTTGAAAATATAATTCTCTGAATTACTATCAAAAACAATAAAAAATCCCTCAGTGGGGGGATTTTTTTATGCCACATGACAACTACTGATTTCTAACAGAAACCGATGAGTCATGCGTGGAAAATGTTGTGTTTTTAAAGTTGTATTTTTTGTTATTCATAATGAGATTGACTTCCGAGATATTACAATGTTCTTTTCCCCAACTAGTATAAAATCAAAACCCAAAATAAAAAGTGAAAATCTTTTCCCAGCTTTGCCAAATTTGGCACAACAGCGCCCTCTGGTGAAATAAATGCAGAATGGTGACTTTATTTGACCTACAAATGGTCTATGTCGCCTTTTAGAGGGTACAAGCTTGGAAAGTAATTTTCAAGGTGACCCTGAATATTTTTGAGCGACTCTCCGTCATTTATAATCTGTGTGTTATAAACGAGTGATTCTGTAAAGATCTGCACTGACGTGGTTTCTCTAACCAGAGTGGAAAGCTTCAACCACATGGGGAAATCATCACAGCTCACAAGTTTTTAGGCATCAGGTAACTGATATTTTGAAATGACTCTGTTCCTTCTCATCACAAATGTGTGCTTCATTTACAAACCAGTGTGTAGGAGGAAGTCTTTTTTTTTGGCAAACAATGGAGAATAACCTGTACTTTCAGTGTAGCCCAGGTGTTCCCCTTTTAACAAATTTCCTATAGAGGCTAAATGTTTATGTGATAATTTTCTGGTAAATAATTACCTTTTGACTCAAATGATAATACTTTTGCTTAATCGAAATTAAAAAGCTCACATTTTGTAACTGAAAAAGCATAATGATTAGCTTGCAATCAACAAAAATCCCCAAAATAATCTGATCTTTATTGGCAGAATTCAAGAGTATAGCACTTTGTGTTAATCCAATAAGCTCCAATAGGGAAAAAAATGTTGAAAGGCTTTTCTTTAAACCAAATAGAGTTTAGGGAAAGAGCCAATTTATATGCATAGCACACACTGCTGCTTGGTTACACACCCTTCTACCCGCTTACTCTTCCAGCTTCCTCACTTTCTGAGTTGTCAAATAAAAACCAAATGCAGTCCAACTCACTTTGAAACACTAGATGTTTGCTTGCAAAATAGGTGCATGTAAAGACAGACTTCCCTGCTTGTCTTTGCCAAAGCTTGAAGAAATGTGAGAGGTAGTCTCTGACTAGCTGTGGGAGTGCGAGATAAATCCTGGGGGCCCCTTGCAACAAAAAAAAATTCAGGAATGTATCTCAGTCTGAAAAGAAAAAAAAAACTTCTGTGCAAACGCATGATTTATTACTGTAACAAAAGGTTGCACAGCTGTGGAGGAACAGTGATGTGATGACGTGAAGCAGAAATTTAGCTAACAAACTATCTTTGATTTGCCAAATTGCAAAAAAGAAAATTGATTTAATCTGGTCAGAACTTAATGTATTAGTGGGGATCTATGAAATGCTGCTTTATTTGGCAATTAGTTTCTGCATATTTATATGTCAAATTTATAAATTTAAAGCTCAAAACTCATGCAGTCACAAAGCACAAAAATATATACAGTTCATTCAACAGAAGTTCCAAAATACATGTTGACCAGACCATGTTATGAATAACGTGTACATGAGAAAATAATTATTTATCTTTCCTGGTAAACATATACCAAAGTTTTAAATGCATCTTTATTGAAAGAAAAACAAACAAGTACTAGAGTTTACCCATAATCAAACACCAAGAAAGATTTAAATGTTAATCCAAACATTATGACAACTAGTAAGGATTAGAAGAGATTTATATCTGACTGTCACCATAGTACAAATGATAGGAAATGTAAACAAACAAACACTGAAGCTAGCTAATAAAAATGTTATCAAAATTCTTATAGACCAATGATTGAGCCATGTGGAACTCCACAACTTATAGTTTTGCCCTAACATAACATTAGGTCCAATGAGCTGGAGGAAATCCAGTCTAATATTCCTTAAAGGAGAATAAACACAAATGTAAAACAGGTTTTATATTCAAATTAAAATATTACACCAACGATATAAATTCTGGATTTGGTTGTTGAGCAAGTTGGAAGAAAGAGACTATTTTATTACAATTTGAGTGCAGCGAACACTCACAGTCTTTCTCACAGTTAACATTCATGACAAGTTCATTCTTTATCAACGTAGAGGTGTTAAAAAAGGTCATAAATAGACTAAGTAAAATAAAACATTTGGAAAGTGAATGCTGCTGGACCGAGGACGTGTCCTGCAGTGGGTTAGGAGAACAGTGTTTCCCCCTAATAGAGATTGTTCTATCAGATGAGTAGGAAGACAATCAGTCTAATGTGAAGCTAAAAATACCAATTTAACCTTTTAACCTCTATTTGAAATATTAAACTGCAAGTACCCTTTAGTTTCTTCAGGACTTGAATGCATTTCATTTAATGTTCTTTACTTTTATGTGTGTTATGGGGTTTTCATCATTCATAATATTCACTTCCTGTTTCCACTTGCCTTTTCTTGGGAAACCTTGACTTGGCTGAGTGCCAACACAAAGAAACATTGGAAAGATCTCCCACAGTATAAAGTCATAATGTCCTGGATTTTACTTCCCTGAATACCATAAAAACAAGTTTTCTTTTTCTTTTTTTAGATCTGATTGTGTAGCTTTCAATTCAGCAACACATTCAAGTTATATTTTAGCTGTTTACTAATGGTTTTCTATTCATTGTGTGGTTTTCTTTTCATGTTCTTTTACAACACAGGGCTTCCAGGGTGGACTCAATCTACTCAGTCTTGTTTAACTGCTTCATTTTCTTCTTTCTTTATTTATGTGCTTCTTCCTTCCTCAGTTTGCGTCAAGTCTGTACTTGGGAGTAAAAATCTGTGCATACTGAGCATTCCTAAGAGGGCCTGAGTCAAACTACTCTGACAGGCGGAAGAAAAGTCTCTCAGACAGCGCCAGATGAAATTAACACTAAAATCCCTTGCATCACTGTGTACATCGACTCTTCCTCTTAGGATACAATGCCTTAAAGATTCAAATTTGCACATTTTGTCATTTTACCACATATAACCACACATTTTAATTTTAATGGTGGAGACGTTTACAGAAGGATTAGGTTATGAAACAGCATTTCAAGTGCTACATTCTTCCACATGATGGTCAATCCATCATGTTACAATGGAATCCAACATACAGCGAGAGCTATGACCAGGTCCAAATCCAAATGAGAATAAATGGCAAGACTGGAAGCATTATGTTATCCTTTATCTTCACAAAAATATGCTGCTTTGTGTTGGTGTTTCATGTCAAATAACAATGAAAGAGCAAAGGATGCATGGGAAACGAAGCATGGTCAGCATTGCTAGAGATGAATAAAGAATTGGGTTTTTAGGAAATAAAACAAAATACTGCAGATCCCACACATCCTGGACCTAAATTATCCAGACTTTTACCACTGAGTTGATGGTATTTGCAAAAAAAAAAACAACAAAAAAAGAGCCATTATGGAGACAGCTTCTACTTAGTAATGACCGCTCAAATCAATGTCACGTTCATTTGCATTAATTTAAGCTTGACATTTTTTTGATCAAGCTGTATATTTACATATCTTCTTCAAACAAATTATTTTTAATTTACCACCAAATTTAAATATGTATCTTTATTGAAAGCAAAAGAACCAAAATCAAATTCCTTGGTCAATAAGATAAGGCTGATTCTGATATAAGTTTTTATCATAATAATAGATCTATAAGCTTTCACTGGTGCATGAGTTTGAGACCACAATATGAGATTAAAATTTACTTTAGACAACTTTTTACGAACTATTCTTTAACTTTCAACGCCGAAAAGAGAGATTGACATAACTTGCGTCGGTTCTAAAGCAAAATCTTCCACTTCAGTCATAATATTCAAATGTAAAATAAAGACAAAAGTCTTACGACGCTATTTTTTAAGTGACCCCAAAGGTTCATCGTGGGGAAACGCCCGTAAAAAAGCACCGAAGTACTTATATGACATCACTTTGCCTGACTCACAGCTGGAATGGTCACCTCATCAAGTGCCAACTTGCCATGAAAACACACCCGACCGGCTGGAGATCCGCATGAAACTGGCGTCCATGTTGGCTCAATAGGAGGTTTTCACATTGGGAGGCAAAGGGACTTCTGCGCCGTAATGCCGGGTGACTCACGCAGTAACATTTGGCCTATCGGTCACGCTCAAAGCACGCTCCTTGACTGGTTGAGCTTCACCGTTTCAACCAATCACAGTAAGTTATACCACTAAGTGGCAGATTCAGTAACCAATCAAAAGCTTATATTTTGACAGAAAGGGTGGGAGAAGGCGTGTCCATTGGTCCAGGGAGTCGCCACTGTGGCTCCTATTCGAAGGCGACGGCGGTCGTCTGTATTTCTGCTCTAATCTCATCTGAAAAGCTAAATTACACCCAGCAGACAGTGAATTTAATTCACTTTCATGTTTGGTTTATTCCCAGTTCTTCTCAGTCGAGCTCTCGGCGGGGGTCTGGAATGACGGCGTGTGCGGAGAATTTGAATTAGCTCGCAGTTAGTTTGAAGAAAGAGTGAGTTGGGGCAGAGACGTAGAGAGAAGCCATTTTGTCCCGACTGTGTGGGAGAAAAGAGAGTGGAAAAGAGGAATCACACGGAAGGAGATACCATTTTTTTTTTGCTTTTTGTTCTTATGTTGTAAGAGAAGAAACAGTTCGGGATATATCAACTTCTTGGACACGTCTTTGGGTTCCTTATTTGGGTGATATTTTAGCCTACTACTAGCTCGCCAAAGCTAATCAACAAATCCCAGATTGTTAACTGTTAACAGCCAGGAGGGCTGGAGCGGGTTGGTCAAGTTGGCCACGGAGCTGGAATTAGACTTCACGTAGCCGTGCTAGTTTTCCCTTTGTTTCTTTTTGTATCTGGGTGAACACATACTTATTTTTCAATGGCGAAAAAGACGTACGACTTGCTGTTCAAGCTGCTGCTGATCGGCGACTCGGGTGTGGGGAAGACCTGCGTGCTGTTCCGCTTCTCTGACGACGCCTTCAACACCACCTTCATCTCTACCATAGGTAAGAACTCCAGGTGACACACACAACTGGGTTTGTAGTTGGAGGTGTTCCTGATAGTTTCCGACCTCTGTCGGAGGTTTTTGACAGCTGGGAAAGTCGTCTGACCCACCATGCAGCTGGAAATGCTAGGCAGGACATATTTGGTTAGCTGCTTTGCTAGCATGCATCGTTTCTCCAGGCCTCGGATTATTCGTTAAAAAACCTATTAGATGATCCATAACGCCTGTTTTTGTTACTTCTTAATGAAGTGAATAAAACATTGTGATGGTTTACATTCACACCGGCTGTAAGTGTTGGTTAATGTAGAGGAATTTTTTGTCATGTCAGTGGCTAACAACGACGTGTTGGTAGCACTGAAGGGCGGCCATACTGTGACTAACTCTGAAAAGTATTCCTCAAACCAAATGACAAGCATTAGCTTCTCCAATACAGCCAGATAATAAATATTCTTTGTTTGCTTTTACAAATTAGACAGTATCTCTTGTATATGTCGTGTATATTTCTTTATAAAAGCCTCCACTGGTATTGCCACAGTATAAAAACTCAAAACAAGCAACACTCAAAAGAATTGAAAGGACATTATAATAAAATTAAAATAATACTAAGATAATGTCTTTAGTTTTAAAACAAACAGCTGCATCGGTTTTGTTATTAATTTACATTAAAAACCTGTTGTTCATCATAAAAATTAGCATTATTCCTAACAGGTTTCATAGGTATTAGCATAAAATTGTATACAAATGTGTCAAATACAATAGAAAGTAATGGATCAACCACATTTATTATCATCATTTGTTGCACTCTTGAGATGTATACAGATTATGTCAGGATTAGAAAAGCTAATGACTAGAGAACTGATTCGATCAAGTCATTTTGTTTTTTTTAAATAGCATAAAAATATAAACTATGTGGGTTATAAAAAATAATAGTACCTTTATTCAGACAAATAAAAACCTTGTTTTATAGGACTAAACATTTTTGCTATGTTTCTACCAGGAAGTAAACAAATAAATTGAATTCTAGGTGTTTTTTTGACAGGGAACCTGGCAATCTTGACTCACAATAGAAAGTAATCTGTTTTAATAGTATTGTGAAACCTGCAGCGCAATAACCAGTAATGCACCTGTTACAAATAAAAAAATATTCTTTCAAAAAAGGGATGAGCAATGTCAAGGTAAAATGATCAAAATACAATACAAAATATTTTAGTGTTTTTAGCAGTAATAATAAAAGTGGTATAAATCTATCATTACATACAGTTTAAGGTTTTGCAAATCTGCCACTAAAACCTTTATAATCTTTATTTTCAGTCATATTTTGTATCGGTATTAATGCAAACCAAAGTTTTAAAACTGTAAAGTTTTTACACTTAAAGTTATAGCTATCTATACCTTTAAAGTTCTTGCCATAGAGTAATGCAGCACTGCACTGCCCCACCTGTTGCTGAACACTTTTGGGAAAGTAGTTCAAAATGTTTTGGGGGTTTGCAAATATATATTAGATTTTCTTGTTTCTTTTACAGTTGATTTAAGGCTAAATAAAGTATCCTTTTTATAATAACAATAGGTGAAATAATATTTGCCCATCCAAAATTGAAAAGCATAAATTAAAGTAGCATTATGGATAAATGATAGCCTATTTTAGGTAGCGAAATAGATTCCTCTCATCTAAAGAATTGTAATTGAGGATGTTGAAATAATTTTTTGTTGTTGATGTAAGAGTAGAAAAACAAAACTTCCAACAGTGGGAGTAGAAGTAGGAAATTTTCACATTAGGATCATTGTTTCATTGTCTATCCCTAATAATAAAAAAGTCCAAATTGTTGTTTTTTTGTTTATAATCTAAAAGCAATATTTATTTCTACTGCTACTAAAATTTTATAATGTAATGATTATTGCAGTTATAGTAATTTAACTGTAATGTATTTTTTTAAAATCTTTTGCTCTCTATAGATTAACACAAACATAATTAGCTGATAGTAGCTGGTTAATTATTTGGGCTAATTATTAATGTAGCCACCCTGCAGTCTGTGTTTGACGTTAATGTGTTTTGTAGCTTGTCAACTTTATTTTTTTAAACTTCATAGAGTGATAGAGTTGCTCTTTTAGTTTCCATGACTTAAATTATTTCAGAACAGACCAATTTTCTCTGCTGTAGAGAAAGAAACATACAGCTGCAATCTGCCTGCATTCTGTAATTATTACATGTTAAGTTGGATAGAAATTAGCATTTTTATTGTCAATAAATACTGCACCTAATACAAAAAAAAAGCTAAACAGTTTAAACTTTGCATGGTATTTGTTTTGGATAAAACTAAATCAGTTCAGTATTACTGGCACACAGATCCACATTGGTTTTGTAAAATATTGCCAATAAGTGACATTGATTTTGGTTTGCAGCTATAGCTGAATAATAAAAACCAGAATATACCACTGGAGACTTTGTAGGGGGGATAAAAGAAACAAGTCAGTTTTGTTAAAATATTTTGGCTACAGACGTGGTGACGTTAACCATGAACGGGTTCTCTGGCTTTGGGACTTTGTAGCTGTTGCCACAACATGACACAAGATGACTTAATGACTTGATCATTGAAATGAGGTCAACAAAACTTTGTATAACAATTGCAGAATTACATCTGATTGTTGTCTTAAGGATAAACAAACAAACCTGTTGGGTGTATTTAAGCAATTTATGTAGCATTACAAGTTAAAACAATTTTTTGCAACTGAAAAGCAAAGAAGCTTTGATTTGTGAGTGTATGAATGCCTTAGATCCTCCAGTGGGAGTCATAAACAATCCTCCAAAGTGGCATCATCAGCCTCTTTTCTCTACCTTGCTTTACACTTGCATGTAAAATCGCACTTACATGAGTTAAGTGTCAAAGTATGTCAAATCCCGGTGCAGCCAAAGCGAGACCTCCATTTACTCTCATTGCTTAAGATCTGCACTGAGTAGTAATGAAACATTAGAGTGCTCTGACATTATTGTCCCTGATCCTTTGGACTCGGCTTTCGTGTCGACATTTCTTTTTAATAACCTATGTCTTGTTAAGTTATCCTGAGTATAAGCAGCTGCTTCCAGTGGCGTCCAAGTTGGATTAATTTGTCGTAGTTGAGACATGAACTGCTTCGCTGTTGCAGAGCTTGCCAATACATGAAGACTTCTGCTTTTCATTCTGCATCTTTGGTATGATTTGCACTACACTGCAAAAACACAAACCTCTTGCCAAGTATTTTTGGTCTAGTTAAGGAAATATTTTTGTACACTTACAAGTAACTTTTTACAACATATATGAGCTCTTTTTAAGTCAACAATTCCTTAACATTGATGAAAAAGTTCTAGTTCCACATGCAGATTACTTTTCTTATAACTAGACATTTTTCCAAAGTTATAAGTGAAACCTGACAGTGAAGCTAGAACTTTTTCATCAGTATTAAGGACTTTTTGAGTCTCTTATCAGGGTTTCCCCCAGTGTATTATAAGCCTGGCGGGCCACCAGGCTTAACTTGTGCCCCCACCAGGCTAAGCATTGCTTATTTTTTTGAGTCTTTCTAAAATGTTTGCATTTTTTAAGGCTTTATAGTTGGTGTTCAGGTATTAACATTCCAATCTTTCAATAACACATAATTATCAAGAGATATTTTCAAATTTCCGGTCAACTTTAAACAATTTTTAACTCAAAAACACAACGGCCCAACCACCAGGCTTAGCAAGTTTTCATCGGGAAACCTTGTATATCTAAATGAAAGTCATTAGAAACAAAAATACTTGGTAGGATTGTGTTTTTGTATTTATTTATTACAGTCAGTCTTCTTGCTCAAATTACTTAAAAAGGGCAGAGTAAAACCAATCCTTTAAGATCGTTGTTGTAGTTCGTAAATACAGTAGACTAACAGGCTTTTCAGAGAGAGGAAGAAAAGAACAAGAGTGACCTTTGGCCCTGGCCTGCTGGTCTTGGCAGCGGCAGCAGGTTTTTCTGTTTTCATTTATAGAAATGTGGAAACGAATTCAACAGCATAAAATCAGCAGAACAGGTTTCAGTTGTCATTGTTTTTTTTGTCGTTTTTAAATCGAACGTAACGCACCTTTTTTTTTTTTCACAGTCGATTGTTTGGTGAAACTTGTTTATGTCTAAATTGTGAAAAGAGCAAAGTTTAGATGGAGATCTCACCTGAAACCTGTTTGACGTAAATAAACCAGAGTCAATGACCCATTTTCTCATAACCGCACAGTTCAGGTGTAAAACTAGAAACTCACAGGTTGTAATGAATGTTTTCTCTGTATAACCAGCAATAAACTCAGTTATAACCACTGCTAAACTTTCAAAGTTATTACCAATCAGTGCAATGGAGAAAACTTTATTGTGTTTTTTTATTAGTCCCTGTGGCACGTACAGCTGCGCTTTGGGGGAAAAGTTTAGGTACTTACCGATGGTAAATTGATTAGTAATTCACATTTTACGACTTGGATACACCTACATACTCTGCTACAACCACCGGCTTTTAAATAGTGTGAAATATTCCAGCATTTTTATTGTGTAAAATTATCTTTCATGTCATTTTTAGTGTGCAATCTAAAAGGCTGCTTGAGTTTTTTCTGCATTTCAGCCCTGATTGTTGTTTGCAACATGAAAATTGGGATTTAGCAGAAACTTCTCCCACATGGTGCTGATTTGAGTTTAAGAAACTTGTATTTTTGTCTTTGTTCCACCTTTAATTTACAATAATCGGAGTCAGTCGAAATATTTTGTGCCGTTTTTTTGGTGATGCTTCCTGGGAAATGATTGCAATTTGAAATGTATTCCCTAGTGATTCCTTAAGTTATTTTTTAGCTTGCTACTTCACTTATTACTTTTCTATCTTCTGTTTGATCATAAAAAAACGTCCAAAATAAAACATTAAAGTTGCAAAATCAAACACATTCCATTCTATTGAAATATTTGCAAAATAAAACATAATAACAGCACGGAAACCAAACTCTATAAACAAGTTTTGTGAGTTTGGAATTGGTGCTGAAGCGATTAATTTTGATTAATCAATTATTGAGATCAACTAATTTAGTAATTGACTAATCGTTAACTGATGTATATAGACTCAAAAAAGGAAATTTGCTGAAAGAACAACGTATTCAGAATATTAAAAAAGCCAAAATATATCTATGTTTTGCATTTTAGGAAAAATAAAAAACCTTTTGTAAATGTTAGTTTTATCTTCACTCGGTTTAAATTCTGTGGAAAAAATATAAGCAGAAAGACTGAGCTTTTCACATTTTGATTTTCTTTTTTACTGCGGATACATCTGTTGCTACAAAAGATTAAAGCAATGCTTTGCAATAAAATGTTTAGCTCAATAAAACACAAATTTTATTGCATTTTATGCAATAAAATATTTAATTGCCTAAATGAACACTTATTAGGTAATAAATATTTATGTATGTAGAAATAAATAAGGATTTATTTATAAGTAAATTTATTTATTTAGGTAGTAAATGTTTGTTTATAGATGTATAATTATATATATATGACGCCACCTATTGAAATGCAGCATTTTATTGCATTTTAGGGAATAAATGCTATTTCTTAATTAAAATAGGAGTTGAATTGCTTATTTGGATTTTTATGTATTTTTAATATTATATAAAATAAAAATCCACAGACTGTGCCTTTTTAAAAAATCCAATTAATCATAAAAACAATGGATTAATCAAACACTAAAATAATCATTAGTTGCAACTTTACTTTAGAAAAATGGACACTATTAATATTTGGGGTGAAGTTGTTGCTTTCATTAACTGTATTAACCATGACTACATATGTTTAATGACTCCAGATTGTTACTGTTTTGAAATAAAATTATTTTAAACAGTGTTTAGCTGAAGCGTTTTGAGCATAGCTGTATGGAAATCATCTTCCTACCCCTCACTGCAAACTTTGAGTGGACCAAAACTGTGTAAAGAGCAGAACTGAAAACCTGGAAGAGGAATGTCGTCTTCCTCCGGTCCAGGTCTCATACCTTTTCAGAGACAGCTGCTTCTCAAAATACCCGGCTGGGAAACCCCCTCTGTCATTCTTCTTTCCAGGCTGCTTTTCTTCAGGACGACCTGGCTCTTCCTTAATATCTGCACTGATGATATGTTATTTAAAAAATGCTTTTTGGTGGTTTTTATTTCCACAGCAACTGGAAAGTGTATTTATGTTTGGAAAGAATTGATCCTCTTTCAGTTTAGATTGTCAGTGAAGTCCTATTTTAGGGAAGTTATGTCCATTTTCCAGTGAATGTTTTTTTTCTTTTTTACCCAACTTCCCAGTGCTGAGACCAGTGTTTAAAAATAATGGGCTGTTATCAATAAAACTGTCCCCTTTTCTCTATACATATTCACGGATTATATTATTTATGCATCTTCTGAAGCAACTAAAACTTTCTTTCCTTCTCCCGTAAGGCTGTCCATAATATCTGGTGAGTCACATTTTGGCAGGCAGTTCCTTCGTTATTGTGCGACTCCACCCCACCTAAAACGCAGCTGTTTCTTCAACTTTTTGACCAGGAAAACGTCCTGACTGAAGCAGAACTGACAGAAAAACGAGTTTCACATGAAGCAATGAATCACAGGGCTTAGACTAGACCTTCATGAAAACGTTTCTAACTTGTGTTAATGGTGGTTTATTTCACTTTGGTGCTGTACGGTTTCAGACTTTTTAAAATTAGTACTTTAAAACACTTACTTTTACAATATTTGACCTAAATGTCTTCTGAAAATCACAATTGAATGTCACAGTTCTTCCTAAAGTAGCTGCCATAAATTCATTTGCATTCCATTCTATCATAACAGCTCAAAACAAAAAATGCTTATACATCATTAAACAAACAAAAAATCTTGGTTTAAACTCCTTCCAGAGGGAAGAAAGTTTTCCTTAATGTGAAATATTGTTTGAAATCTGCAAAGTCAATGTTATTTTTGGATTTTTATTTTGTTTTGCGTGCTTATTTTAACCAACAGTGCAAAAAATAATAAATATGCCTGGATGGAGATGTATATATTAAGTAGGACTGAAACGATCAATCGTATTAATCATGATTAATCAATTATTAAAATAATTAAAATATAAAATATATATATTACATTTATATACGCATTTTAGACATGTTTTTGCACAAAAAGTGTAAAAAAAAAAAATTTCTTGTGTAAATGTTTTAGACGAAATTCCTGAAGTATTGAGCATAATTTTGGCTTCACCTGATTCACTTTCACTAAAGGAATGCAATGCTATCACATTTTAGGCAAGAAAAATGTTTTTATTTTGAAAAGGAATTAATTTTGTATTTTCATCTTTTAAATGCATTTATAATATTGTATTAAAAGGTTCTAGAGTGTATACTAGGATATGGACACGTCTTCTATGTATTTAAATCAAGATAATTCATTTTGTTGCTCTGAACATCCGTTAGTGTATTTGGCTAAAAGTTTGTGATATTCCGTCCATTTCCTATAATGCATTGTTGATTCAAAAAGATAAATATCTCCCAAACCTTCAACATCAGACATTACTGGCACATTAAATTTGATAATAATGATGACGAATTAGATTAAATGACTGAAGCAGGTTTGATTCAAATTGAGCATCTGCCCCAAATTAGCATTGTTTTTTGGGGTTTTTACCTCGATTTCAGCCTGAACTGTTGGGGTTAAAGGAACAAACATAACTTCAGAATCGAAACACGTTCTTTCTTTTTCCGTTCATCTTCTCCTTAATGTCTTTCTGACTCGTCTGTTTTCGTGTAATTGCCACAAAACTACACAAGCTTCCATCTACCAATTATTTTAGCAATCGATTAATCTGTCAATTATTCTGGCAGTTAATTGGATAAAAATGTCACATTCTACATATTTTTCATTTAACTACTCAAGCCTTTTTCATACATTAGAAATGCATCGAAATATACAAATAATTCAGTTCCATATTAAATAAGCATTCCTTTAGTAAGTCTGAACAGGGTGATGACAAAATTATAAAACATGTTCAAATGCAAAATGTATATATATATATCTTATACAGTTTTTGGATTAATTACAGCTCTAAATATGTCTTTTTCCCACCAAATAGCTTTTATATTTTTTGTCTGTATATTCTGGTTGACGATTAATCGATTTCGACCAATTAATCACAATGAATTTTATTAATCGTTTCAGCCCTACTTCAGTTAATCGATTTTCTTTGTGTAGTCACTCAAACTCGCAAAAATATGTAAAATGCATCTGACACTTCTGTTTTTCTTTACAGGAATAGACTTCAAGATTAAAACTGTTGAATTACAAGGAAAGAAGATCAAACTACAGATTTGGTAAGTCCTGTTTTAAACTTTTATTTGAAGACTGCCAACTTTTTTTTATTTGTGTGGCTACTTCAGTTTCTCACTTGTATCATAGTACAACAGATGTTTGACAAAACTCCCTTAAGCCTTGAAGTATGCAAGAACAGGAAATGGTCACCAGCAGCCCATCAGGACATTTGCTGCATCATTGTTGGTCCACTAGAATAATTTCCGCCAGCTGGAGTTTAACCGTCTGCTTTCCAACTGCAGCAGAGCAAACTGAAGCATTTCGTCTTTGGTAGAAACAGAGAGACACACGAATAAAACAATAATGGGAATTATTCTGCTTGTTTTAATTGATTTATTGCTTATTAAATCAGGATTGGAGCTGTCTCTTTTTCACAGTTGGGTTGGTTTATGTCAAATTTTTCCATAAAATCCAATCTAGACTTTCAATAAAAATTATTCCACTTATCCAGGTTCTATATGGCAAACATCTGGCTTTGATGTTTTAATTGGTGAACAGTAATCTTGCGGTTAGGGTTGTGTGCACAGCAACAGCCTTAGCAATTAATCAATTAAACAACTAATTTAAAATGAGCTCAATAAGTTGCATGATTGTCTTTTTATGAGTCACTTTTTCTACCAAAGACTGGACGACAAAAAGCTTCAATCTGGTGTATTTGGTCTCAACCAGCCTCTTTTTGAGGGACAGTTTAGCTTAGAGAGACTTCATTATCCATGTTTTTTTGGGTTTGTTTTCAGCTTTTATATACATTCCTGCTACAACTCCCCTGAATCTAATTAACTGCTCTTTACCAAACTTGATAGGATGCTGAAGCTATAATTAGCTGTTTTATTCAGCTGCGTTGCAGCAGGGATGCATGTAAACATTGCAGGAATCTACCTGTTGAGACTTCTGGCTTTTTGGATTAAACCAATGGTGTACTCTTGGAGTTAAATGAATTTAACTCATGTCCAGATACGTTAAACAAAACGTCACATAAACAGTCTCGTTAGAAGATAAGATTATGCTGAAAATTACAACTGAAATTGAACCTTTTTTTTTATTTTATTGGCTTTTTGCAGGTGAAATTTTAATTTTTTCCCCCTGTTGTTTAGATGCATCAACACTGAAAACGCTTGGCTTTTTCAGGTTATATTCTTGAAATTTGCATCCATACAATATGGGAATCTTTTTATACCAACAATAACAATGATGATACAGATCTTAATGGCTAAGATCAGAAGCTAAGGGAGAGGGATGGTGACACTGGAGTACCAAGGAATATGTCAGTTATCTGAAGACGTCAATGCAACACATTTACCAATAATATAATTTGTGATTTTTTTTTCAAATTTGAGCAATATTAGAAAATATTTTGCTCCTGGATTTTCTCCCATAGTTTAGTGCATCTTAAAAAAAGTGAAGTTACATGAATGGAGAATAAAGGTAATTTTAATTCAACCAATTCACAACACACATACTCACAGCTTGAATGTATTGATTATAGTCTAAATTAGGAAAATATGATTCAGTTTGATGAAGTTAGAGCCTATATTAGTTTTTGTCATGTTCTTTAGTGTGAAACATGAAAACTTTCTCGTTGTGTGGAGACGAGTGTTAAGTATAAACAAAAACAGACACTACAACATTTATAGCCTTAGCTAACTTGCATGATTAAAATAGAAGTGTTTTGAGTTAATTCACTATGTTTCTGTGTCAGATCGATCGATACTAAACCTTGGATAGTGAATCACTATGATTGGAAGTAATTGGTGCATCTATAAAAACAACATATGATAAAATGTCATAAATGACTTACAAGGCATTATAAAAAACTTTAAATATAACACCCTTGTCCCTAATGGGGTCGGGAGGTTCTGGTGCCTCTCCAGCTAACGTTCTGGGCGAGAGGCGGGTCACCCTGGACAGATCGCCAGCCTGTTGTAGGGCAACACGGAGACAGACAGGACAAACAACCACACACACACACACACACACACACACACACACACACACACACACACACACACACACACACTCACACCTAGAGGGGGAATTTAGAGAAACCAATTAACCTAACAGTCATGTTTATGGAGTGTGGGAGGAAGCCGGAGTACCCGGAGAGAACCCACGCATGCACAGGGAGAACATGCAAACTCCATACAGAAAGACCCCGGGTCGGGAATCGAACCCAGGACCTTCTTGCTGCAAGGCAACATTGCTACTAACTGCTCCACTGTGCAGCCCACTTTTTATATTATTATCTGGAATTTATTTGATGATAAATTTAGCATTTATAAATGAAACTTTTGCTGTGTAGGGACACAGCAGGCCAGGAACGGTTCCACACCATCACCACCTCGTACTACAGAGGCGCTATGGGCATCATGCTGGTCTATGACATCACTAACGCCAAGAGCTTCGAAAACATCAGCAAATGGCTGCGCAACATTGATGAGGTGAGAAACAGAAACTAATGCAGCCAGCTGGATGAAATTGGAATAATTCAGTGGATCTGTATTGATTAGATGTGGGTTTTTTTAAAGGCAAACCTGAACTCTTTGCTTGTGGGACAGTAAGGACTAGTTGGTGCGTTTTGAGTGGAAAGTGTTGGGCTGAACTGGGCGAGGTCATCTGAACTCGTCATTGTAATTTGTGTCACCGTTGCTGTTTTTAAAGAGAAAAGGAAACAATGAATTTCCTGCTGAGAAGTTGACGTTTCATTTGTTGCTCTAAACCCCAAAGAAGCTGAGATTTTAAACTACTTTTCTCTATTTTTTTGTTGTTAGTCTAGTGGAAAAAAGCTATTTGAATAAACTACTGAACACGACAAATGTCTTCTGTTTCCTACCAACTTTGACTAATTTGGTTGAGCAGGAAAGACGTGACGGTGACTTTCTTTAGTGTGACTAGTCTGTTTTATTTTAAGCTGAACTACGGCTTTGAAACATCAGTAAATGTACAAGTAGTTTCAGATTATAAAAGAATGATTACTATTGGCAATTTTAGATTAAAATATTGTATCAGTGACGCATTACATTTAAAGGAGGTAACATAGATTTGACATTTTAACTTCAGGCTGTGTTGCTAAATTATTCTGTACAGTTAGTTTTACTGTAACTATTTAAAAATGTAATTAAAATATTTTTTTTATATTCCAACACTATATACAAATAGGTTAAAGATATTGTTAGAGTAGGGGCAATAACGTTTTTACTATTGTTCAATAATAAACTCTTGACTTCTTGGTAATGGTTATTTACAGAGTTTTTATGTTGACGATTAACCTTTTAAATTGCTATATTTTTTATTTATTTTTGTATTTTTATGGTAGCCTCAGCATAATTGATATTTGTTGGTTTTCTTTATTATTATTATTATCTACCATAAAATTAATATTATTTTTTATGATGATTAACCATTAAATTAATATTTTTATTATTTAACCTTATTATATTTTGTGGTAGTATCTGCATTATTCATAGATATTTATTTACCATTAAATTATTTTTATATGTTTTTGATGACAATTTAACATCACATTACTATTTACATTTTTTTAACCTTTATTATTATTTTTTGTGGTAGTATTAACATTATTTGTAGATATTTTCATTAATTGCCATTAAGGTAATTTTATTTTAATTTATAATGGTGATTATCTGTTAAATTACTGTTTATGATTTGACATAATTTTTTGGGGATAAAAAAAAAAATCTAATTTGTATTGTTTTCTATTTATCATTATTACTTTTATATTTGGATTTCTGAAAAGCTAATGGCTTTTATATGCTTAAATTATGTCATTTATTGTCACTTTTTCACTTTATTTTTCTGTGCAGCTTTAATAATAATTTGGGATTAACTAATAAATCTAACCACAGATTGCTGTTTGTGCATTGAAAAAGTTTAGTGTTCAATAATTGAGTCCAGATTTGACAGATTATTAAATGGGAATTATCAAAGATGTTCAGCATTCCAAAAACAAAATCAAGTTTTGTTTTTGGTTTGGATATTTATTAACAAAATAAATCTTGGAATTGTTCTTATTAAAACGATCCTAAGAAATTAACCAAATGCCATTATTTCCTGTGTTTTCAGCATGCAAATGAAGATGTTGAGAGAATGTTGCTAGGCAACAAGTGTGACATGGAGGACAAGAGGGTTGTACCCAAAGCCAAGGGAGAGCAGGTGAGCCGATCAACCCACCTGAAACGATCATCGTCAATATTCTCTCTGATCATCGTCAATATTCTCTCTGTTGATTGGCTGATTTGTTGCTGCTACTTTTCAAGCTCAGATTATTGCAGAAAATTAAAGAATGTGATAAGAACATTTTCACATTTTGATTCAGTTGCTTCATCTTAAAATCAACAGTTACATTATCACAACATAATTTGCTGCATCATATTAAGCTTTGCGCAACATAGTTTATCCTGCAAAAATAACTTTATATTTTATACTGACTGCTGAGCTAATAGCTACCAAAAGGATCCACATAAAAATGGATCTTACAGGTAATTAATTATGTTGCCAGCAGCTGAAAATGTTTTGTTTTTTTTGTTGTTTTTTTTAGCACTTTTCAGTAACTTTCTGAATTGCTGTATTACAATTAGGCCTGAACCGATTAATTTTGATTAATTGAAATGATTGTGAATCGATTACTAGTTTAGTAATTAACTGGAATATGCAAACTAAAAAAAAAAGACTATTTGCTGGAAAAAAAGAGAATAGATTTAGAGCAGTAATTAAGTCCAAACTGTACAAAATAATGTACATTTTGGGTTTAAACACATTTGTCTCTAAAGATTTTACCCAAATCTCTTCATGTGGCAAAGTTTTGTCTTCACCTGGTTCAAATTCACCAAAGAAATGCTTTTATTGTATTTTAGGCAACATTTATTTTCTCATTTTAAAAAGATATTGAATTTTTTATTTGAATCTGTATGTCTTAACATTGCATAAAATAATCCTAAATGGTTAAATGAAAAATCTCTGGATTATTTGAGTTTTCATTTAACCATTTAGGATTATTTTAGTTTATCCTGCAAAACTAAAATAATACCAGTTAACTGGGTAACTCGTTTACCCAGTTAATCATCAGAGTAATCGTTTAATCGATTACTAAAATAATCAGTAATGGCAGCCGAAATTGATTGATTACTTGCATATTTTAATGTATTTGTAATATTGTACAAACGGCTTAAGTTGTTAGATTAAAAAAAATCTTTAGATTGTCATTTTTAAATATCTGATTAATCCGAATAATCGATTAATCAGTTACTAAAATAATCAGTAATGGCAGCCGAAATTTATTGTTTACTTGCATGTTTTAATGTATTTGTAATATTGTATAAAATTAAGTGGCTAAATGAAAAATCTATAGAATGTGCCATTTTTTAAATCTGATTAATCATCAGAATAATCGATTACTAAAATAATGGTCAATTTAAAATAGATCAATTAATGTTAAAAAAACGTTTTTACACCATGTTTTAAATGTTACAAACATGACATGATTCTTGTGCCAATTGGGATTTTGAGGTTTGAAGGATATTTTTGATGGTTTGGACAGTTTTTAAATTTTGACTTCTACTCAGTTTGAGTGATTACAATGAGTTTCCTTTTCACACCATGAGACATCAGCTGCTCACTCGCACCATCTTACCTGGTGAAAGTGTTGTGCAATAAACCGGTGATACATGATCTCAGCCCTGCAAAGAAGATCAGCAACTTTATATTTAGACTGGACTTTCTTTGAACAACATCCGTGGCTTCTAAATCTGTTTTTTGTTTGTTTGTGTTCGTAGATTGCAAGGGAGCATGGCATTAGGTTTTTTGAGACGAGTGCTAAGGCCAACATCAGCATCGAGAAGGCTTTCCTCACGTTAGCAGAAGACATCCTCAGAAAGGTTTGTGTTGCTTTTTGCTTTCCACATAAAAGTTGGTTTGTTACGTCAGAAAGTTGGTTCCTGTGTCGATAAGTGAGGGACGTCTGCCAGCATTCCTTTTCAGATAAGATATTTTAGATAAAATAAATAATCAACGCAGTCTGGGGATCATAAAGGGCATCAGGTGACTTTTGTCACCAAGACAACGCAAGTTTTCCTGGACTTGTACTCTTCAATTTGACCAGGACAGAAGCAGAATGTCAAATTATTGCAGAAATATTTAAACAAAATCAATCAGTTTTACGCCTCCGTTGGTAAATCATGCTGGACACCTTTAAATATTGATCCCTTTAATTTGCCAAATCACTGCGATATTTCCTACTTTAGTTTATTATTATTATTATTACTATTGATACATGCTCAAACCTTCTACCAACATCAAACAGAATTCTAACAAATATTTAAAACAAAATGAAAAAAACCCTAACCCTTTCTTTAATATGTTGAAGTAGCATTTACTATAACTAACTGCAAGCAAGAGCCTCAATTTAAATAATCTGACCAGACATTCAGCTAGACATCAAGACATTGCTTATTCAGAGAGTTTAATTAAACTTTTGGGTAATTTTGAAGGTGTTGCATTAAATTAGATAACTGTGTGCTGTAATGTTTTTGTACTATTAATGTGAAGCCAAATTTTAATTTTACTCGAAAGTAAAAAGTAGCTCCAGTAAGAGTAACGAAGTATTTGTTAAACGTTACAGAGTAACTGATCAAATTATCAATCACTTAATATTTAAAAACTACAACAGACAGACCAAAATATAAAGTTAAAGGGAAATTTTGGTATTTTAAGAACCAAAATGACGATAAAGTATATAAGTAACAATATCAGGCAAAAGAAAATGTTTCCAAATCAGTTTCTTTGAATAAAAACATTTATGAAACTTTAACAAAAACTACAGGTGTGTTTTTGGTGAATGTTTGGTTAAAACATGTTTTTTTTTCTTCTTTTTTTTCATTCAACGGGTAGAAAATCCAGAAATTTTACTCAAGTAAAAGCTGCAATTCATCATAATAAAATTACTCAACTAAAAGTAAAAAGTAGCCATCCAAGAAATTACTCAAGAGTATTTATTTATTTGTTTCAAAGATAAGGGCAGAATAAAATAATAGTCAAAAACAAGGAATGTAAAAGACACTTACACTATGTTTTCAGCTGGACCCTCGTATTAAATCAATGAAAGAAAAATCTTAACATAGGTTAATTAATTTTCCATTTTATCAAATTACACACACACACACACACACACACACACACACACACACACACACACACACACACACACACACACACACACACACACACTCATATGTGTTAACCTCAGTCTACATATACACATTTAGAATAGAATAGAATATTTCCGTATCCTGTGAAGTGACAAGTAACTGATCAAATTATCAATCATTTAATATCTGAAAATTCCCTCTTCAACCGAACCAAGATATGAAGTTAAGTGGAAATGCTGGTATTTCAAAGACCAAAATAAATGACAAAATCAGGCAAAAACCAGTTTTCCAAATTGGTTTCTTTGAATATAAAACTTTATCAGAAACTGAAGGTGTCAATCTGGTGAATTTTTGGTTAAAAATGTTTTTTCATTCAGTGGGTAGAAAATCCATAAAGTTTACTCACAGAAGACAATCAATACTTTGTAGTAAAGTTACTCAAGTAAAAGCAAGAAGTACATTTTGTGAGGACCTAGACCTGCTGTGGGGTAAAGTTTGATTAATGATGTTTATTTTTGTTGCACAGACGCCTGTAAAAGAGCCCAACAGTGAAAATGTGGACATCAGCAGTGGAGGTGGAGTAACAGGCTGGAAGAGCAAGTGCTGCAGCTGAACAACAACAACTCAGTTTCACCCACACTAACGCACACACACCGACACACACACACCGTCTCTCTCTCTCACACACACACACACACAATCTCTTTAACTGCTAACTCTAACCGTCTCGCCCTCTTAACCTGTCTCATGAGTTTTCTCTCACACTGACACTTTGTCTCTTTATCAGAATAAAACAATAAAGCACTTCACTCGTCTAAGCGACGCCCCACCCACCCTGTTCTTCTCCACCTCATGTTCCTCCACCTTGCATCTGATGATCATTTTTATTTCTGATAAAAGGAGAAATCCAGTCACGTTTCTTGTCATTTGTTTTAAATTCTCATATTTTTAATATTTCCTTTTTTTTTTTTTTTTCTTTTTTTTTTTGCCTGAGCTCACTTCCTCCTGTCCCATCGACTTCGCCCACCCACAGCTCTCACCTTCAGAGGAACTCAGAGTAAAACAAAAAGAAAAGAAAATTTAAAAATCAGGCAAAAAAAAAAAAGAAAAAAAAGAAAATATATAAATAGGAAAAACATTTTGTACACTTCAGTGGGCTTTCTGTCATCTTACCGTATTTGTTGATTTACACTTCTTTACCAAGTGACAGAGGCGTGGCTAGCTCCTTTTGTATGTGGGGTTTACTTTGTCCTGTGCCTTATATGGAAGATGGGGGCGGGGCTTTGTGGTGGGTGGAGCCACATCTACCCAATGAAATTACAGCTCAATAATCTGTCATTTACAAAGAAGCGGAACTGAATCTAAAGCGTTTGAATTTCTCCTTCAGCCAAGAGAACGGCATTATACAGTATGTCCTGTTTATTGATATTTTATTTTTATCTGTATGGATTATTTTACTTTATATTTGAGTTTGTTTTTTCTTTCTATTTTTTTCCCCAGTTTTTTTTTTTGCATGCAGGTTTCTTTGGGTTGGAGACGTTTCTGTAACATTGTGTAACGTTTGGCACTGGGTAACTGTGGGCGGGAGGTACATGAGTTCTCTTTGGAAATTCAAACAGTTTTGCAGATCCATTAAAAAAATAAGCTTGTTTAAGTTAACTTGTTTGTCCTCAATCATGTGCGACTTGAAGTCGGTTTCAGAACTGGTGACTTTTAACATCGCTGATGATAAAAATAACAATTTAAATCAGTGGTTAAAACTGTTGTACGACGGAGTATTGGGTCCATATTTTTGCCTTTTTAATTATAAGAATAAAGCCATATTACACGAATAAAGTGGAAGAAAGTCATAAAATTATGAGAAAAAAGTTATTTCCAAACTATAACTTCTCAAGCTGCTCAACATTATCCATTTTAATTAATATTTTAGTGTTGGAGTCATAATAAAATTCCTTCATTCTACTAATATTACGACTTTATTCTCATATTATGTCAACTTAATGTTGTACGACTTTACTAGCCTAATGTTTATTCTCGTATTATGTTTTTATTTTCGTACAACATTAAAATAGTATACGACTATTCTCATAATATTGCTTTATTTTCGTATTATTACAACTTTAATCTTGTATTACGTCGACTTATTGTCATGCTATTTTCATAATGAGTTTATTCTGACACTACTTCGACTTTATCATCGTAATATTGAGTTTATTCTCGTATTATGACTCTACATTTTTCTTCTTTGACTTTATTCTTGTAATTTTACATTTTTTTCTTAGCCTGGTCCTAATACTCTGTAATATTGTGAGTAATTTTTTGTACATAAATGTTATTTGAACCTTTCAGTTAAACATCGTCTGGCACAAATTATATTCTAGTGAACAACTCTTGCATATTTGGATCAATGAATGCATTTAAATCAACTTTGCATAACAAAACCGTCATATTAAAAGGAAAATTAAGAAAAGAATACTGGTTATTTCTTTTAATATTCAACATAGTTACACACTAAATTAAAATGACTTTTTTTCCCATAAATTTCTATTGATTGTGTCCTTAATGGCACAAAACATTTTATCTGCATCAGCAATAAAAACTATTCTTTGAAGCAAATATACAAATCATTGTCGCTTGGCGCCCCCTGGTGGCCGGAGCTTATTTTCTTCAGCACCTGTTCTTAAATGTCAGGGGGAAAAAACGTACAATGTAAACAATAATTATGAAGATAATTTGTGTAGAATTTTTTATTTATTTATTTTTTTACTAAATCCAGACCCTTTCAATAAATTAGAAACATTATTGAAAAGTAACTTTTCATTAGAATTTCTAACATCTAATGAAAAATGTTTAAATTTAGAATATAAAACCAATAAACGATTTAAAAACAGAAATGTGGGCTTTATGAAAAGTATTTTTAATACCCGTTTGAAGGTTATTTTTAATCTGACAAATTAATTGGGCTGTATATTAAAATTTATTAAATCTTCAGTCAAAAGCCATAAAAGCTGTAAATCATAAATACATTTATTGATTTCTTTGTAGCTCCGACAGTAGAATAGAAATTCAGGTGCATGTTTCTCATTCAACTTCTATTTAACCAGGTAAGCTATTAAAAATTAGATTTAAATTAATGACCTAACAGCCAAGAGAAACGTAGCGGAATTAAAAAACAATCTGATACATTTGTAACACTTAATTATGGTGCAGATTTTTTAAAATTAAAAAATTACTTCTGCTTTTGGAAACAGGGTTTTTGTTTTTGTCAACTTTAGGAATTTTAAATAACATTGTTATATAATGGTAAAAAAAAGTATAAACATTGATATAACAATGTAGGTTGATCTTTTTCAGCTCCTTCATGTGACTCCAGTGTGTTTACGCCTATCACACTCCAGGTAAATAATTAGCTTCATACCTGGTTTTAGTCCAAACTTCATTCATAAATAAATGACTTTGTAGTTAATAACTCAGTTTACATTTTAACATTTTTAATAGCTTACCTTGTGTAGCTAAACAAAGGAACCAGTGTACAAGTTTAAGATGTTGATTTAATGAGGTGAAAATCTTGCTAGAAAAAAGTTTTTAATTTGAAAAATGTCACCAGAAACATGTCATCTTTGATAAATGGTGTTTTATCAAAGGAAAATCTAATTTAATTTATCATGCGATTAAATCATTCAGTGATTAATTGGGGAAACGTTTAGAACCAAGTCTTCTTTCCAGATGAAGGTGAGTTTTTCTTTCATTTTGAAATGATTTTCGACTCTGGAGGAAGAGTGGAGAGTGACGTTTCCAGTCGGTGGCGCCATCTGCTGGCCCACAACAGGCAGAACAGTCGAGTCAGGTGTTTCTGTAGCCCAAATATGTGAAAATGCTTTTTAAATTAATCCAAAATATTATGTCTGTTAAACCCTTTACTTGCTTTAAAGTAAAAATCTAAAATAAACTCTAATATATACCATTGTGTCAAAGTTTAGATTTACTGTTTGAACTAAATTACCAAAATTATTTGAATTTGAAATGTACTGGAATTAGGGATCCATGTTATCTATTGAGCTTGTCCATTGATTGCCGAATAAATTGATGAGGCCAATTTCTCAAAGACGTGTTTTCTCTTGAAAACACAGATACTCATTTGAATCAAGAGGGCTGACCGTCTTCCCATAAGAGTTAATTTTTCATAATATGCTGAGTTAAATCCTGACTGAATAAATATTTTTTTAATTTTCTCACATTATTTAACTTTAGGAACTTATCGAGTGATTATATTTTAAAAAAGGAACCGCATAAAGTGCATTTTACATCTCGCACAGGACTCCGTTTCGACCGTTTGCCTTCGCCGTTCTGGTAAGTCTCCACCATCTTTGTTTCTGCATCAATGGCAGGATGGCTGCGGCGCCCTCTGCTGGATGGAGGCGAAACTACAAGTTCCTTAATTGTTCACATGCCTAACTTGAATCTATATTAAAAAAACTAAATTGATTTAAATTGTTTAGCCACAAGAAAGTTTGACACTTTCTTGTTGATCATAAAGGTTGTATATGAAGGAATGAGAAATTTGGGGAATGTTTTCTATTTTTTATCTTAAACCTGATTATACATCGACTTCTTACCGTGATTTATTCCAAATCTTCTGAACCATATAAATTCCAAAAGATTTACAGCTTAGTTGCATTTTAGATCATTGTCAATATTTTTATTACTTTTTTTTGTATTTGGATGTTCAGCTTTAAAAGATAAAAGCCGTTTTAAAACGGTACAAATCATATCGAACATCTTTCACTCAGTTCAATGAGAAAGCCAGGCATGACAATTCTTATTCCTTTTTTTTTTATTATTATTACCCTCTTCCCAAACCTCTGGGAGCAAAAATGTACACAAAAATAAAATTCTCTCACAATTAAAACCAGTGCAGAATGACAGTGGTCATTATTAAATCAATAAGAACTACATTCAGATATTCTTTCCTACACAGAAAAATACAGCGGGCCAAAAAAACAAAATATAAGGTAACTTTAGTGAGTTTTTTTTTTTTTTTTTAAACTAAAGTAAAACTTCAGACCAAAGATTGCAGTAATCAGGTGCCTAAGTTTAATAATAAAAAAAAAATTTACTGTAACTTCCTGAAGTTGGTAAAAAGTAAAAGTAAACCCTTATTTAGTGCTTTGGTTGAGATGTAAGCATAAAACCTAAAATAAACATTTAAACTAATAAGTGTTCTGTAAATTAGTGCCAAAAATAAAGTACATATTGACAGAAGAGGGCCTGCCCAAAAAGAGGAGGAAAAAAAAGCAGCTTAAAGGGAAGATATTTACATCCATGGTGTACAACTTAATTTATAAATACATTTTAGATATAAATTAGAAAAATAAAACAAACCTACTGTAGTACAATCAGCTACAGCTACTCATTTTAAAATGCCAGTCTTAATATGTGGTGAAAAATAACTCAAAAAGGCACAGCAATATATACTAATTAGAGAGATTATCCCTGTGAATTATATGAACCACAATTCTACAATCCCCTTTGCAATAAACTAAAATATAAATTAAGACTTAAAAAAATAGAGTTGAGCAGCATCTACACTATCATCAATAAATTAAGGCTTTACTGGGGGCAGCGATAAGTTGTCAAAGATAGCGGCACCCTGGTCGAAACTTACAAATATTTACATTAAAAATGGAATTACTAATTAATGCCATTAGTTTTGCATGCAGGCAGATCTGATTCTGTAACAGTAATTTACTATTCATGTGCACAAAAACAGGCTTAAAATGCCTTTTTTTTTTTTAGAGAGAGAAATTGTGACAAATTAAAATCTGGATTAAGCAACAAGACTGAGGACCTAAAAATCTGAGTTTAAATCTTTATGAATGACATCATTACTCCTCACTGGCATACGAAAATAAATAAAAATCACTTTTAAACTCCAAAATAATTAGCAAAAATCTAATTTCTCATTCTCTGATATTGATTTTAGGGTTACAGGAGAAAATATTTTGTACTTTACTAGGAACAGAGGCGATTTTACAGTTTTAAAAAACTGTTTAACCATTTCTATTAGAAATGACTAAAAAGTGTTTCCCTTAATAAAACAGATCTGTATCTTTTTGTGCCACAATTATTCTATCATTAATCTGGAAACATATTTTTAATAAATTATGACGATAAACTGACTGATTCTTACAAATGTTAAGAACTTGGTATGGTTGTGATTGTGACGTTTACCATTTCTTCCTGTCATGGTTTCATAAGAACATCAATAAAAATAAGGAAATAAGATTAAATACAATTATAGTGCTCTGTTTTTCAGGGATTTATGTCAATAAATACCACAAATTCTTGTGATTAAAGTCTTAACTGCAAGTTAAACGCTTAGAAAAATAAAACGGAGCAATACTCTGTTTAGCCTTCCTGTTATCTGCTGAAAGTCTTGCTCTCTCTTACTATTATGAAGCACGTCTCGGTCCGAGTCATAAATCTGAAAGAGTCTGTGCCTGTTAGAGTCAATGAAACTGAAAATCGTCAACAGCTGATTTCTTTGTGAATCTTTCTACGATTTTGTGATTCCAGTAATCAGGATTTAGGTCAATAAGCTGCACACAGTAACTATAATTTACTGATATTAATCTGTACTCTTGTGGAGAAAATTGTAAAAATAGTTTAGTTTTGATTATTATTTGATCTCAGTGATCCCCTCAGGGAATAAGGTCAGCAGTTTTCGATAAACTGACTCCAGGTCAGTTACGTTTTAACATTTAAATCTGGTTTTACGATCATATTCTGCTACGATCCGGCAGAAATATTCTTCCTACGTTCAAGGTTTTAAATGCTTTATCTGGCAACCCCCCCTTTCACACACACAAACACCCAACTAAGAGTCTGTATACTACTGCGCCCCCTGGAGGACAGGGGGAAAATATTTTCTTTTGCAGTCCTTTGTAATAATATATGCAGTCAGTTCATGTGGCATCATGAATACTGAACGTCTTTCTCCTACAATAAGTTTTTTTTCCATGTAGGAATTCTATGTTAATATCTCATTTGTGAGTTATCTAGAGTTTTATATCTCCGTTTGAATAAATGCACCACAAACATGTTCAAAATGACCAGCTGCACTCTAAAACAAACAAGACAGAAAGTTTCTGCAAGAAGGAAAGAAAAAATATATGTAAACTATTTGGAGTAAGTTATTTTTACAGGGTGATATAATCATCTGACGGTTTTAGTTGCATCTTAAAGAGCCGTTTTCATGTGCAGCGATAATTCAAATACGTTTCTCATTAAATGGCAACACCAAAATTGTGTTTTTTCAACATTAACAGAATAACTACATTTCCACTTGGCATATAAAAATTAATTTGCTGAATCACGGCAATTTTGAAAAACAGGTTTTTCAATATAATGAGTCCCATGATCAACAACCGGATTTTAGTACTGGAGGAAACAATGAAGACGATGGCAGGAAGTGATAGGGGGATGATGTCACAGCGTGTTTTTTGATAACTTATTGCATGAACAAACCTATCCACACATGATTTCAATTGCATTTCTTATTAAATGGAACGGCTATAATTGCAAAATTGTGTTTTTTGAGCACATTTGTAAAGACGGCTAATGTGACTGTGTACGTATAAGTACCGTAATTTCTGGACTATAAGCCATGGCTTTTGTCACACGGTTTCAACCCTGCGGCTTATACAACGATGCGGCTTATTTATGCATTTTTTCTAACGGCCGCCAGGGGCGCTCGAGCAGAAAAGGTAAGAGTGAGACAGGTGGAATATATGTGTCGAGGAAGATGCAAGTTTAATGTAACTTAACACGTCTCAGTCCACAGGAGGAAGATGAAGAGGCTCTCAGTGACTTTTACCGGTATGTTTTTTTTATAACCAGCCCTTTTAGTGCTGTGCTACCATGTTGCTGCTGTGTTACTGCCGCGTCTCAGTGACTTTTACTGGTATGTTTTTTTAGAACCAGCCCTGTTAGCGCTGTGTTACTACCGTGTTACTGCTGTTACTGCCGCGTCACAGGCACTGTTTGGAAAGAAAAGCTAAGGTATATTATTAAAACTTTGAAAACATTCTGTGCACCGTCTGTATGTAGGCACGTGCGGCTTATACACAGGTGCGGCTTATGTATGTACAAAATAGTTTTTCCTTTAAAATGTATTGGGTGCGGCTTATAGTCAGGTGCGCTTTATAGTCCGGAAATTGCGGTAATATAAGGTGTATTTGAAAATTTAATGCGCAGGAATGCAAAAGAAAAAAATGTCCCCGTGTTTCTGTGGCATACAACAAGTGACTACACATACACCAGGTCTCGGCCATGTTTGTCCAGCTCGGCGCCGTCCAGCTCCGCCTCGTCCTCGTCGCTGCCCTCGGACTCGATGGGCTTGGGGCAGCTGTAGGGGTGGCCGTTGTCGTCGAAGAAGCGGCGGAAGGTGAACTCGTAAAAGGCGTGTTCGGGGTGCTTCCCGTTGCGGAACCAACCGCTCAGCGTGTCATTGTGGTTGCTCTCGTCGTCGCTCTTGCGCAGCTTTTCTGGCTCCACCGGGTCAAAGTTGGACGTGTCCGTCGGGTGAGCGATGGTGGGCATGTATGGCGCCGCCTGCTGCCTGAGGTCGCTGGAGAAGTTAATGCTCTTGAAGAAAGGGTGAGCTTTGATTTCATCGGCGCCGTTCTTGCCCAGGCGGTCCTCTGGGCCGCGGCACAGCTTGACGATGAGGTCCGACGCCTCCGGGCTGAGCTTGTACTGAGGGGGGATGTGCAGCGTGCTCTTCCAGTTTATCACCTGGTGTCAACAACACAGACATTAGAGACAACAAACCCTGCGGCTGCAGGACAGTGCTCAGCAGCACTGGCATACCTTCATTTGCGTCTCCAGTGGCGTGTTCGCCAGGAACGGAGGGTGACCCACAACCATTTCATACAGGATGACACCAACACTCCACCAGTCACAGAGCTGGGTGTATCCTGCAGAACATATCAGTCACATGCAAGTTACTGATTAATGCAGGGATGTCTCACTTATTTTCATTTTGGGCCATATCAAGATAATCAATGTTCTCAAAGGCCAGTTGTGGCAGAATGTATTGATAAAACTCAAACTGTTACAATAACAGATGAGCTGTCTGCATATAAAATTAAATTATATTGAAATTTTTTTCACATAGACTATGATTGTTTTGCAATCAAAATCACTGAATCACTGATTTTGTGGAGATTAACTAAGACATGTAAAGATATTTGTGCTTTTGTAAGTTAATTTCTGTGGAATATTCTAGTCAGTACCTGTTCGAAGAAGAACTTCTGGAGCAATGTAGTTGGGCGTTCCCACCAGCGAGTGGGCCAAGCAGCGCTGGTGCTGCCGGGCCTTTCTCCTCTCCAGGGGCTTCAGTCGGTTGGAGCAGCGACAGTTGGCTGGATCTTCCCATTCCTTACTGAAGTCCATGCTGTCCTGCCTCACATGATCCCCTACAGAGAGGTCACACATCCTGCTGTCTTTTTATTGATTAAGAGGATTTCTGCCATGTATCATTAACTAAACGAGCAAGAAAAATGTGTTATACTTGTTTACAACAATCAATCAGAAGGTCAGGTCAACTAACTGTATTTTGCAGTATTTTAAAGAAAGATAAGTATCTGTTTAATTTCTAAAGCAACAAACTGAAGACATTTTCAGACAATTTTTTTTATCCGTTTTACTTACAGAAAAACAGATGGTGATTGTTGGTAATATTGAATCTAAAGATACTTTATTTAAGGAAAAATAAAAATGTCAAAGGGATACCTAAAGACTTTAACGCGTTGTAAAAATAGTTTTACTTTTTGTAATGATGAAATCTTGCTTCATGTTACCATTTTGTTTTTGTTAACAGTACAGATAGCAATGCAAATATATAATGAAACATAAATATATAACATTTTCCAAGGAGTTTTACAGGACTATTTTCTTTCTTATTATTATAAATTATTATTTTACGCCCAACTTCAGAGAACCAAAATGTTTTCCTGATAAATTGTAATTGAACTGAATCTTTTCTAGTCATAGTGACCAGTCAGAGTGTTTTACACTAGAGACACATTTACCCTCACAAATGCTCACCAGGACTTTTTAAAATAAAATAAATAGATTTTCCATGACATTACCATGCTATAAATGCAAATTATATTATTTTAGATCTATTTTTTGTCACCAAGTTGGAAACTTTGATCCAGTTTTATAATTCATTTTTTCATTTAACACAAATTTCAACATCCCACAAAAAGAAACATCTTGTTTTCTGCAATGGTTTCATTTTTTTTTGTATTTTAATACCTAAAAGCAGAAATAAAATGGAGTTCATTTGTTCCTCAAGTATATGAAATTTTATTATTTCAAGGTTTTGCATTATTTCTAGGTGTAAACATGAATTAAACTGGATCTTCAATTTAGTGACCTTTTCCTCCATTTTAATTAAAACTCATAAGTTAAAAAACTGTTAATCAGATAAAAAAAATTGGTGCATTCTACTTGTTTTGCATTTAACCACTTTGTCTTTTGTATACAATATTATAAGTACATTAAATGATGCAAATAAATAATTCAATTCCTTTTTAAAATAAGAAAATAAACGTTCTATTAAAGTGCCAGAGCAGCTTTCCTTTAATGAATTTGAACCAGGTGAAGTTAAAACTATACCACCGGAATAGTTTTGGATAAAACGCATTTACGGATAAATGTTTTCTTTTTTATTTACCGGTATATATTTTGCATTTATAAATGCAAAATATATATATATTTTGTACATTTTAGGAATTAATTACTGCTCTGACTATTTTTTCAGTAAATGGCCTTTTTCTGAGTCTGTACACTCCAGTTAACGATTAATTATTTGCTAAAATAGTTGAAATTATTTCAATAATTTATTAATTACGATTAATCGTTTCAGCCCTAATTAAAATATTTAGTTTCAACTTTAAATCAGTTTTTTAATCAAGTGTTGCACTTTATTACAACATATTGCAGTTTGAATATCAAAAACTTTCTGAACCTTGAAAACACCAAATTGAAATTCAAGCATTTTTAAGGATTTTAATAACCCGTACAAAACGTAAGACACAAAATTAGTTGCCAATTATTTCAGTAATCAATTACTCACAATTAATCTTTTCCGTTCTAATTAAAATATTTGGTTTCTACTGTAATTTATTCTTTTAATCAAGGATTAGGTTGGAAACTGTGCAGTTTGAATATCAAGCACTTTCCAAACCTTGAAAATGTGTGAATTTCAATTTAGTGATTTCAAGCACCTATACCAACCCAAAAAAAGGCTATTTGAGTAGTCGAGTAGTCCAATTAATCGTTTCAGCCTTGGTATAATCTTCTAAATCCTTTCTTTTTCTGATGGACTTTCAAGTTCTGCCTTCAATAAGGGCAATGAAGAATAATTTATGTCATAGTTCTGAGAAGAAAAACTGTGAAAACTGACCTGTAAAGTCAGGTTATTGCACTTCTAATAACCGTGCAGGCTTTTTTAAAGAGTAACGGAAACTATAACGCTAAATATCTCTCAACCATCACCTATTAGTTTTATAAATATTGATTAATATATTGTTTTTTTTAAATCAGGTGAAGAGGAATGTTACCCACCGCTCTGGTAATACTTTGAGTCGTGTGTCCAGCGGAAACCGGTGCAGAGCCCAAAGTCCGTCAGCTTTATGTGTCCGTCTCCGTCTATGAGAATGTTGTCAGGCTTGATGTCTCTGTGGATGAAGCCCATCTTATGGACGCTCTCCAAAGCGCAGGTGAGCTCCGCAATGTAAAACTGAGCCAGCTCCTCCTTGAAGATGCCGAGCCGGATGAGGAGGCTCATCATGTCCCCGCCGGGAATGTACTCCATGACGAAGTACAAGTTGTCCTTGTCTTGGAAGGAGTAGTAGAGACGCACCACCCACTCGTTGTCGGCTTCGGCCAGGATGTCCCGCTCGGCCTTTACGTGAGCCACCTGGTTCCTCAGCAGCACGTCCTTCTTGCGGAGAGTCTTCATGGCGTACAGCGCCTCCGTGTCCTCCTTCCTCGCCAGGGACACTTCTCCGAAGGCACCGATGCCGAGCGTCTTGATCCGTTTGAACATAGACTTGTCCATTTTGGCTCGCTTTAGACGAATGTAGTTGGACTCCTTCTGAGAGAGCATCATTCGCATCTGCTTCTGGGCGTCTGAGCTCAAACCCACCTAAGAAACAAACTTGTTAAAATCTGACAAAGATTTAGAACTGAAAAAGGCTTTGAATGTGTTATTTTGTTAGATGCAAAACAGCATAAAAAAATAAAACACATTTTAAAATATATTAATATATGTATTAGCCAGAGCTGGGTAATTTGTCAAGTTTTTGAAAAATCATGATTTTTGGGTTTCTATCCTTTGGAGTGATGTCAGCATGCTGAGGGCGGCCATCTTGTTTTACAGCTTCTATTTATTTACACCTTAAATTCAGGTCAAGTTTACGACTTTTACGAATATTAGGGCCAGGCTACAATTTTTTAATTGTGAGAATAACTCACACAATATTACAATAATACAGTTGCAGTAAAACAAGAATGAAGTCAAAATAATGCGAAAATAAAACAACAGAATTTCTAGAATAAGGTCATAATTTTAGGAGAGTGAAGTAATTTTACAACAAATCCTAAACAAAAAATAAAATGATAAATGTTGAGCATCTTGTGAAGTTATACTTTGTTTTTGTTGGTTTTACAAATAAGAAAATACTTCATCTTTTAACACGTCAGGAAGAAATAATTTTCAGAAGGAGAAGTTTCAAAGAAAAAAAACAAACTGAGCAACTCACATTAAATCTTTATAACTATTAGTTTTGTCTGATTAAATCAACATTTCTTGTAATTTTAAGATGTTCTTGTGGTGAAATTGCATGTTTACTCTGAAATTTATGACTATATTTTCGTAAATTAAAAGTTATTGTAACATGGCACTAATACTCCGTCGTCCAACTCACATAAAAAGGGGAAAAAAACAACTTACTAAAATTGGAAATGGGATCTGGTGTGAATAAATTGGAAATTTTATTTTAAGCCATATAACCCAGCTGTAAAACTAGAGATGCACCAATCAATTAGTTAATGATTTGCAGATCAAACATTCAAAAATCTGATTTTTTTCAGTGGTTTAATAAATGCATCATCTACCAACAGCATGCACTTTTTCTGCAGTACATTTTTTCCTCATTTTGGACGATTACAGGCCTTAAAACATCAGTAATAAAAAGGTCAACAATCAAAGAATATTGTTGATCAGTATCAAACGGAAAAAGCCAGATTGGCGTATTTTACTGGTGCAAATAACCAATAAATCCATTAAAACTACCGCTGAAATTATTTAAATCAACAGTATTTTCCTGAATTTTACTCATTGTGACCCAGAATGTAAATATTCAAGAATCACAGTTGATGACATGGGATATCATGCATCCACAAGAGACACCATGCTTCCAGTAGAAACACAGATTTTACACACCTGCTGAATAAGTGATGTGTGTACATACAGGACAGCAAAGATATGTTTACCTTTTAGATCAGCTGTTCATGACAGCAAGGAGGGAGAGAGAAGAGAAAGAACAGCTAAGAAAACACAGGGTTCGTACAATTTCTCAGGTAAATTCAAGCATTCGTCAAGGCAAGTTTTCAAACTTTTCCAGCACCACATGGAGTTAAAAACAGCACAAATTAACTAAAATATATTACTTATTAATGTCTTGTGGCAGTACTCTGCATACCAGGGACAAGGTGAACTAAAAATATAGCAGATTTTATGTTTTGAAATGCCTCTCTCACACTTGACTGGTCTGACAACAAAACACTAATTTAATTTTAAAAAATCCCAAATTATAAGCCAACCTTTTATTTCAATTTCACAGATCAATAAGTCACCGAGTCATTAGGAATTATAATTATTAATTCCATATAAACAATCCAAACAAAAATAACTTCCTGCTCAAAGCAAATGCTAAAGAGAGACACAATGTACTAAAGAAACAAATCCATTAAAATCTGCTTTTTTTCCTGGCTTTTAGCAAAAAGAAATAATTTTGGTAATTATAATGAACTTAAAACCAGAAAAGTTTAGTCTGACTTAACTTCAGACAGCCAAAAAAATTTAAATCTGGATAAAAAGAATGGCACACGATACAGATTTTTCATTTTACTTTAGCCTTCTTTACACATTAGAAATGCATTAAAATGCAAATAAACAAAATTCCTATTTTAAATTAGAAAAACATTTTATTGCCAAAAAAGCAATGCAAATTTGAACCAGGTGAAGCTAAAACTTTCACTTGAGGTGTTTTGATTAAAACATATTTATAGGCAAAGGTGTTTTTATCTTAAATGCAAAATGTTTGAACATTTTGTAAAGCTTTAGTATAATTACTGCTACGAATATGTTATTTCCACAAATAGACCTTATTTGAGCCTGTGTTGTCTAGTTAAAAATTAACTGGTGACTAAATTAGTTGACAATTACTTCAACAATCAATTCTTCACAATTAATCTTTTCAGCCTTAGTTAAAATGTCTGGTTTCAACTGCAGTTTAGGCTTTTAATCAAGTATTAGATTGTACTTAGGCCTGTCACAATAACAAATTTTGCTGCGCGATTAATTGTCTCAAAAATTATTGCGATAAACGATAATATTGTTTGAAGACCCTTTGACACTGATTTAATGGAAATGACGTTATAATGCATCCGATTTTCTGCCAAAAATAGATAAACTTTATTTTCAAAAGAACACTTAACACTGGAACTGATAAACAAAATAAACAAAACAACCAAAAACAAAAATAAAATGGATTCTCAGTCTCCATTAACAAAAAATGTACTTG